>MJUU01000365.1:3566-16372 GCA_002080025.1 Modiolus philippinarum | reverse complement strand
TTCGGAGATATTTGTGCACTTATATTTTCAACAGACATGAATACGTCTAAGCATACTCTATGAGAGGATGCATCTGTAAAATTACAGCAGACAGAAGAGGGGTGGAAAGTTGTAGAAAAGGTGAAAAGACGTGGGGGGTTAGGAGGATTAGTTTACAGGTGTAAAAAAAGAGAGTGGAGTGGGAGGAGGGACAGATAAGTGTGAGGTGTGAGCGAGTGACCCCTCTGTTCATTCCATTTCTCCTCTACTCGTACTAGATATTCGTTCCCGCCTTTTCAAAAAACTGAAAAACTGACACTGTATGTTAAGTGATAAGACATAATTTGATGAAAACTGCCAAAATGCAGAACTAAAATTTACAACAATTATCAAATTACTGTATTCAGTCGAAATGGTCATTCGTTTCTCTTACTTCTGGGTACGTAACAGAAACTAGAAAAGTAGTAAACTGCAAATTTGGTTTAATTTGACCAGAGATCTTCCATACCATCTTCCAGAGGCGGTATGAAACAGATTTCTATTGAATTTTCAGTTAAATCTGCTTAACTAGTATATTAAAACTCAAAATATTCAACAAAACGGCTTCTTGATAGTCAATTTGGCCTGAAGTTTTGGGCAATTGGCATTTATACAGCCTTTACAAGTGATGACCAACATGTTTTTCCCATAGGGTCAAATGTTAAGCTTTATTCTCCACTGGTAGCCATGCTTGTCCAATCCAATTTACATAAGTAACCTTTGTAAAGGACCTTGTAAAGGACCTTCCATACATTATTCCAATACAGTTAAGTGCTTCAGTTGTTGCAGAGAAGTTAATAAAAATGATATTTTTTCTATAGAGTATGTTCAGTGTTTTTTTTTGTCAGGCTTTAAAAATGAAATGGACATTTTATGTAAACCACTGTTTATAAGGCTGTTCACAGGTACTGGGCAGAGAAATAGATTTGTGAAGCAAATACCAAAAGTACGGTGAAATATCTGAACACTTCATGGATCTTTTTTGTTTTGGCTATAAAAATTTAATTTGGGAAGCTGCAGGTTGTGAGAAAATATCTATTTCTGAAGCAACTATTAAGGCAAGATTGCTTCTTGGTACCTATACACTACAGTCTAATCGTCACAAATCTAATCAATATGAAGTTAAACCAGATTGTCCGCTGCGTGATAATGGTTTAGAAGATCTTGAACATTTTTTAGTTCACTGTGAGTGTCTCAGTACAGTCCACCAGAAATTTATAAACTCACTGCATCATCTGCTTTATTGCGCCTTAGATAAAATTGAATGTTCTGCTTTGCTTGATAACACTAGCAACATAACCCAATCAATTTTGGATTGTACTGCTTTTCCATGTATACCATATAAGCTGCACGTAGATATAGAAAATATAAGTAGAGGATTGGTATATGCTTTACAAGTAGAGAAATTAACATTGTGACTCATGTCAATAGAGTGCGACTACAGTTATCCACTAACATATACATATGAACTGTTTATTTTCTGTATTGTATATGATAGACCTGACCTAACTTTAGCCTACAGAGTGGTCTTCCCTTCTAGTAATATAGCAGCTATTTTAAGTTATATTTCATCTGCGGGTATTTGCTACAACGGATCGAGCACCAACTACTGGATTTGAGACATATTCACCGCAGTGACACTAAATAACACATGATTTACTGTATGTTCTCCAGATAGTGGAAGGATATAAAGGAACAGAACAGAACAGAGTAGAGAACAGTATTCCTCCATCGTAACTACTCGGCCATTTCCGCTACACTAAAAAATAACTTTTATCCAGTAAATGGCCGAGTAGTTACGAATGCAGTATTCCTGTAAAGTTTTGTTGAATTTGCTTCATTGGTTTCAGAGGAGAAGATGGAAATGTTAAATGCTAACGGACGGTCGCAAAGCGATGGCCATAGCTCACACAGACCCTTAGGGTCATTAGGTGAGCTGAGACAATCAGTTAATATACTAGTTAAGCATATTTAATTAGAAATGTGTTTTATACCGCATACCGCCGTGACGTGGTAAAAACGAAATTTGCATAGATCTACAGCCTAGCTGTATTAAGATGCCTGTTATTTAAGTCAACAGTTTATAATGTAAAATATAAAGGTATTTTCCTATTCATCCTTGATAATGTCCTCGCAAAGTGGTACTGGGTTTCGATCAACTGTATTGGCCCTCGGCGAAGACCACAACCCAATATTACTGTAAATGGACATATTATTCAGAATTAATATGAAAATACCCATTTAATAACACTACAGTAATAAGTTCAAAAATTCTAGGAGTGAAAGATGACAAAGATGTTTTTCTGTTGACATAGCAATTTTATGCCCGCTTCCTGCAGACGAGTTATCAGTTTCGGATTATTGCATTTGCCTTATTCATGTATTCGTCACGGCTTTACTTTGCGTCTGGATGATGGTATGGAAGATCTCCGGTCAAATTAATAAACCAAATTTGGAGTTAGTATTTTCTGGTTTCTGTAGAAGTGGTGCCATCAGAAATGATGACCACCCCGCAATTCCCTGTTTGACACAGTTCTAGAGTTCCACTGACAAGCTCACATGTGTCAAAATCGACATCTTGGGGCCTCTTGTTTGCACCAAGACCAATTTAAAAAAAAATCTGAAAGCTTATTGCACATCTGCAGACTATATGCAACAATTCTATAACAAAATTAAATCCATAAATCCAAAAATGAGGAAGATGTTCATCTAACGGACAGACGGACGGGACCAAAACAATATCCCGCATTTTCTTCAGAAAAGTGCGTAGATAACAACTGACCATTTCGACTGAATAGTAACTTGATAATTGTTGTACATTTGAGTTCTGCATTTTGACAGTTTTCGTTAAATTATGTCTGATCAGTTAACATATAGTTTCAGTTTTTCATGTAGATTATATAGGTTTTTGTGTAAAGGCGGGAGCAAATATCTAGTACCGTGAGTAGAGGAGGGGGGAATGAACAGGGGGTAACTCGGTCACACCTCACACTTATCTCTTCCGCTTTCCACTCCACTCTCCTTACTGTCACCTGCAAATTAATCCTCCGATTCCCCCGATTCCCACACTTCTTTTCACCTCTTCAACTTTCCACCCTCTTCTCCCATCTCTCGTTTTACAAATACATGCTGTCGTAGAGTAGGTGTAAACGAATCCCATCGCGTTCAACCTATCGGAGCCATCTCCCCAACGGATCCGCCAATGAAATACTTAATTATCTTTGCCCATTATTGAATGTAAAACGTCTTGATAATTTCTTTTGATTCTTTCAATAAATACACGTTCTCGGTGCAAAACAATAAACAGAGTGGCATAATAATGTATGGAACGTGAAGTTTGTCCACACAGTTTGCCAACAATGATCGGCAGCCAGCATTACCTAGCTGCCTCGAATAAGACAGTGAACTCCCCTATCCACAACAATTTCCTAATTTGTAATAACAATTTATTAATTTGTAATTACAATTTATTAATTTGTAATTACAATTTATTAAATTGTAATAATAATTTATTAAATTGTAATAACAATTTATTAAATTGTAATAACAATTTATTAAACTGTAATAACAATTTACTTATTTGTAATAACAATTTATTAATTTGTAATAACAATTTATTAATTTGTAATAACAATTTACTAATTTGTAATTACAATTTATTAAATTGTAATAACAATTTACTAATTTGTAATTGCAATTTACTAATTTGTAATAACAATTTATGAATTTGTAATTACAATTTATTAATTTGTAATTACAAATTAAAAAAAAATTGTGTTGTGTAAAAATAAACTGTGTTGTGTCCCTAATAAGCTTCCGTATGTTTTCCTGATTTCAGGCTTTAAAAATCAAATTCTGTATTTTTCAGCATACTTACAAATAATATATAGGGAACTGTGAGAACCTGCTCATCATTAGATTTTATATGAAATAGATATCAGATAGATTTTAATTTTTTTTTCAGCTATATGTTGAGCTGAAAAAAAATCTGTATGTCACCATTTGATTAAGAGATATTTTATATAGTTACCGAAATATACAATATTTACAGGAAAAGGAAGCTAATTCGCAGGAACCTGTATTTCAATCTATTATGACGTCACTCAATAAAAAGACCAATAAAGGAATTTTTCAATCAAGTAGATTCTGCATCCGAGTGCGCCAATCGAATGCCCCGTGTATTAGTGTCGTTCTGCCTTAATGGGTATGTTGGATAATTACATTTACTGGGTACATAAGCTTCACAATGTTTCTGTACCAAAATCGCAGAACGCAGGTATTCATGTTTGGAAATAGGAAAAGATAAAGCATATTTTGTTAAGAACCACATTGAGTCAAACAAGAAATTAAGTGAAGATGACATGATAAAGACGCTTGAATTTTTTATCGACAACATTTTTGTTGAATCTGGTGGCCGTGTTTTTCAACAAACAATAGGGAATTTCTATGGAAACTAATTGTGCGCCACTTGTAGCTGACCTTTTCCTTTATTCGTATGAAGAAAAGTTTTTACAAGGGCTAATACAGAACTAGCCCAGACTTTTAATTTCAGCATCAGATATATAGACGATGTACTTTTTACTGTGGTGGATTTCCTGGATCATTAACAAATTTTATTTGCAAGTCGACTTGTAAGATAATTATGTGGAATTGTCAGATATTTATGTCGACTTGTCAGATAATTATGTAGTCTTGTTAGATATTTATGTTGACTTTTGGATGGCAGACATTGGGCGTTAGCTGGTCAATAGACCACATAATAAAATAATTTTTTATCTGACAAGTGAAAATAATTATCTGACATGTCAACATAAATATCTGACATGTTTTGACATAAATATCTGACAAGTCTACTTAATTATCTGACAAGTAGGGGCAGAACTATGCCACAATACAATACTCTTTCTAAAGTAGGATACCTAATGTACGCATACTTTCCAATTTTACTTTCATGTATAATCTTAAACTTTAATAGGAAATACATCGTACCAACTATGGAAGCTAAAAAATATGCTTTTTAGCTCAGGGTCAGGTGAGCTATTGCCATCACTTGGCGTCTGTCGTCCGTCGTCTGTCCGTCGTAAACTTTTTCAAAAATATTATCCTCTGAAACAACTGAACCAATTTTAACCAAACTTGGCCTGAATCATTACCAGGGTATCCTATTTCAAAATTGTATCCGATGAGTCCGAGGACCAAACAACATGACTGTCGTTACTAAAAATAGCACATAGGGGTAAATTGCTGTTTTTGACAAATAACTCAATAACCGTTATAGATATCAAAAATCTGAGGTGGAGTAAAAGTGATCAGCATGACAAGATCTACATTCCTGCAATTTTGAAGAAAATCTGATTGGAGTTATAGCCCTTTTTCCGAAGATATTTTCAAAATTTTAATATTTTTTATTTTTTATCAAAGAAACTATAACAGATAGAGGTCAACTTTAAATTGCAAAAATGTTAAGCATATCAAGATCTACCCACGTGGAAATTTTGAAGAATATCTGAATACCCATATAGGAGTTATTGCCATTTATTGGGTTCAATTTTCGTAATTTTTTACATTTTGCCTTATATTTAAAAAAAAAAACATTAAGAAAGAGGTTAAGATTTAAATGCAAAAATGTTCAGTGTGTCAAGAACTACATTTTTAGGCGAGTTGCGACAAAGTGGAACTTATGAATTGATTAATGGTGTATGGGGGTCCTGGTGTCTGGGCTTCATCTGTTGGTTTCCGCATGATATCTTGAGAACCACATGTCATATCTAATTGAAACATTGCACAGACATGACTTATGATTAGAAGAGGAACCCTATTGATTTTGAGGTTTGTGCGACAAAGGCCAAGGTCACATTCGGCTAAAAATAGAACAAAAATTTCACATTTTTTCCGTTTCCACACAATATCGCCAGAACCATGTTACACACCAGAATGAGACTTGGCATATACATGACTCATGATCAAATGATTATTTGGTCACATAAAATAACATGTTTGGTATTATTTGATAACAAAAATTAGCTAAAAAAGAATTATTTTATACAAAAGTACTCTTTATATTACTAGAACATGTTCAGTTTACATTTAATAGTTCTAATTATGCTCACCAACACACTTTTGGGGTGTCATTAACTTGAAAATAAGATAGTATGAAAAGTCAAAATTAAAAAAGGGAGGTAATTCCAGTTAAATGAAAAATGAAAACAAAAATACATAAATTTGTGTATTGCCATCAAAACCAAACCAGAATACTGAATCTTTGACAAAATGCATTCTGCGACACAATTTCACAATTACAGAATTATGTATAAACTAAATTATAAGGGGAAGCCCTCCTGAATATTTTTTTGAAAGAGGGATTTGGAATGCTTTGATTTCAGCAACACGTATTACCTGGATTATAAGGGGAACCCCTGCCCAATTTTTTTTTTTGAATGGTGGTCTGAAATGGGTTGTAATGGATAGTGGAACTTTCAGCAGCAATGGAAACCAAACCAGAAAACTGAATCTTTGAAAAAAGTATTCTGCAACATATTTTTCTTCACAATTTCAGAAATATGTATAAACTAGATTATAAGGGCAACCCCTGTCAAATTTTTTGAAAGGACGTCTTGGAATGTTTTGATTTCAGCAATATGTATTACCTGGATTATAAGGGGCACCCCTGCCCAAAATTTTTTTGAATGGTGGTCTGAAATGGGTTGTAATGGTTAGTGGAGCTTTCAGTTACCATGGAAACCACTGAATCTAATTTACCAGTTCGAACCATACTTGGTGACAAATTCCATAGTTGGTCCCCACTGAAGATCCGCATCTATTCAGTTATAAGTATGAATATGACGAAGTAATAGAGGCATGCAAAAATGGCATTTCTATGAATGCTGCTTCAGTTTTGGTTCCAATAAAACAAAGTCATGACCCGAGTGAATTTGTTTGCGTCTTCGGGGGTCCATATATATTGCCTTGGTCGTTTATAGTATTTCCTTGTCGTTGCTGTTGACCATTCCCAGAACATTCTCAACTATAATCGCAAAAGGAATAAAAAATAACACGGGACTTTCCATTTCATTACTTACACTAAATCTAAAGAGTACAGAAAAACTAGGCGGGATATACAATCTGCAATATCAACAAGGATATAAGAAATTTTACAGCTCAGATTTTTATCCTGATTAATTCGTCATCTTGGTGTCTCCAATGTAAACTTCAGTATCGGAGATTTTCTGGCTTCATTATATCGAAACATAAGATAACAGTCAAAGTGATTGGAATAATTCTAGCAATACCACTTTATATTGTTTTCTGCATCCTGGAACGGATTTTCATTGTGGCTTATCACACTATTTTCTTTTTTTTTCTTGTTGTAATTATCCGTGGAGTTTGGATCTCATTGTGTGAAAATCGGAATTGTACTTAATTCTCGAAGTCTTCGCCTTCCAATTTTCTTTGGCATAACAGCTCATAATATTTACATATTTTGTGTTTGTCGATAGCTCTCTTTTCGTTTCTCGCATATTGATATTTACATTAACCGGATCTGACCGGATTCATTGTATACCCGAAGGAAACAAATGTGTATGTAGTACTATGCATTACAATCATTATGTAGACAGACAAGACAAATAGACAAATACTTTATTAAAGTCTCACCTCTTTATTTACATTACATATAAAATACAAAGCATTTTAAAACACTCGTTAAAACACACAAGAGTCACTCTTAAAAGAGTTATGAGAGACTATAGAATAACAATTATTTACATAAAGCATCATATGAACATTATGAATATAAAATACATTTTCTTTGAAATAAAATATCATGGCAGATAGTACATATCGCCATTACTAAACATAAAAATTAACTTTTCATCATCATACATATTCACAAAATTTCCATCAATAAGATTAGCTTGATTAAAAACAACATTAGGTAAGTCTGCATATATTGGACATTGCAATAGCACATGTTTTTCGTCTTCAATTACATTTTTACAATGAAAACAGACTCTTTCATTTACATTTAAATTTTCATATCTTCCAGTTTCGATTCTGATGGGTGCAACACCACATCTAAATTTATCTACCATTAATATTTAAATTTAAATATTTTTCAACACCATATGTATTTTTAAACATTCTATAAGTACGCAGTTTACTAGGAAAAAGAAGGGAAACGGGGAATGTGTCAAAGAGACAACGACCCAAAGGGGAGTAATAACAACTCAAAGCCACCATAAGATCTTCAATGAACGTTGAGGAAACCCCACACCCAACGGCAGGTCGGAGTTGGCCCCTAAATAAAGAGTAATAAAGTTCAGCGAAATAAACATCTTCCTAGACTCCCATAGACATAAAGTGAACTAACTAGAAAACAGACAGGACACACAATGGCTGACTTAGGACAGGCGCAAATCTGCTGCGGCAGGGTTAAACTAGTTTTATTGGGCCCAAACCTTCCCCCTACAGCCAATGTGATAAATAAAGAAACAATCGTAACAACAGTAAAATTCAGGTGGCAACAGGTATCAATTGTGAGAAATGAAACTTAGAGAACTAAATTTACGGACATAAACATGAAACTAGTTTCATTTGACATAATTTTATCTTTCCAGTCTTGTTTATAACATTCAAAAGATATATCTTCAATATATTTAATCATATTTTTACTCAAAATATAATTAGAATTGCATACATATACCATATCTAAGTTTTCAAACTTATTTATGACTCTAAACTGCCAGTTTTTAAACTTTCTATTACCACGGGTTTTACCCCATATAAAAACCTTTTTATTGACCCTTTCATCACACATTTTTATCAATCTTGACCAGTTTCTAAACACACTGGTCCACTGTTTTTTTAGCTAGGCATCCAGCCCATCTCACCATGCAATGACAAATTTGGTGTATATTTCCCAACACCCATAAAAAAGCGCATGGCTCTATTTTTCACACTATTAGTACATGAAAAATCTTTTGTGTCCCATATTGCAGCACCATAGTCAATTACAGACCATACAAGTGTGTCAAACAATTTTGTAAATGAAGAATACTGAAAACCACCATTAGATTTACATTTAGAAATAAGCAATCCTAATGATCTACTTGCTGATTTTGCAACAGCCTTTGCCATTTCATCATAACTCAAAAATTCAGTTACTAACAATGGTGAATAAAAGGATATGGAGTAAATGCACATGAGACAAAGTCTCTACAAATACATGGTAAAAAACAAGCAAAGGAACAACGCTTTTATTGTTGTTCTTCATCTTGAAGTCACCATGAGGCCTTCAACAATGAGCTTTGCTCATACCTCATAGTAAGTTCAAGACGGCCCCTAGCACCGGTTTAAGCGGAATTCTTTTCTAATTGTCGAGCAACGCTACATCCATGTCTTTCTTGGTCATGGGTGCGGGATTGTCAACAAACATCAATTAAACTGGCAAAGTGCTCTTACAATCACTGTCATCCTTTGCCCGACAAAGGCACTAGTGTCTTAAGCTAGTGGACAACTACAACATATAGACAAACACAGGGCTCTCATCAAGTCGAATGTAAGAAAACTTGGCGTTATAAAATAGTGAGATGTGGGCACTTAAAACAGGTGGTCTGGATTACATTTCGAAAATTACAAAAATAATTGCCAAAATTTGAAAGTATCAATAGTATATCCATATGAGAAATTCTCTCACGCACAAGTACACCATAAGTGAAAAATATAGATAGCAAACATCTAACAAGCCTAAATAGTTATACTGAGATACTAAATCAATATTTTCGCCATTAAAAGTAAAGGTAAAAGTAGTTTTAGGTACTGATTGTTTTCTAAAGTGTACAATTTTTGATTTATCTGAATTAACAGTTAGATTGTTGTTACCACACCATATATCTAGTGTATCCAACGCCTTTTGTAAATCATTTTCATTTTCAGTTAAAAATACAACATCGTCTGCATATAATAATATACACACTTTTTCTTTATCAATTTTAATACCAACATTTAACCTTTTTATATCACCAGTAAGGTCATTTATAAATATATTAAATAATAATGGTGACAAAATACACCCTTGCTTCAGACCACAGTTAACTTCAAACCAGTCAGTTAAATTACTATTTATTCTCACACAAGATTGAACATTATTATAAAGTGAAAAAATTGCTTTTAACATTTTTGAACTTATACCTATAGCTTGTAATTTCTCAAACAATAATTCCCTATCAATACAGTCATACGCCTTTTTAAAATCAATAAATGCTGCATATGTTGAAAGATTATTTAGTTTACGTGTTTCAATAATAGTAATGGTCCATAGTATTCCTCCCCTCTGCTCATCGTGTATAAAGTTAATATCATTAAGTTTATCGGTGAGACGGAAGTTCAACACACCACAATAAAGTTTGTACGATACGGGTGCTAAAGTTATACCCCGATACGATAAAAGGGTCTCGTGGATCAGACGTAGAGTTCTTCGGAACTGGAGTAATTATACCGTTTGACCACATCGCTGGTACTTTACCAGTGTGGAAGCACAAATTAAACATACGAGTTAATGCCATTAATATGGTCTGATTTTTATAGAGTTCAACACTGGAATGTCATCACAACCCGGTGATTTACCATTTTTTTTATGGTTTTAAAACGTTTAATACTTCGTCCACTGAAATTTCACAAGCAAGCAAATTATCACATATCATTTCACTATTTAAAACATTAAAATTTCTATTAACATAATTTCTATTAAATATATTTGAAAAATCACTTTTCCATTTATCTAAAACTACATTTTTATCACAAGAAATAGACCCATCATTTAATTTCACTTCCATAGGAATACCACTTGTTCCCTCACTTCCAACACCAATTTTACAAATTTACGCCCAAACTCTTTTGGATTATCACATGAATTATTCAAATCTTTTTGTAATAAATACCAATATTGACGTTTGGAATTTTTGCACAGCTTTATCAAATAATTTCCTATTAGACACATATAATTCACGCAATTCTTTCCTTCTACAATGAATTCTACACTTTAACCACATTTTTTCTGATTCCATAAATTTGTTAAGTCTTCATTCCACCACGGCTTTCCTATTACTGGTGCCGTCATATACTGTAACAATTTTAGATGATAATTTTGTAGACATTTCACTCTTTAAAACATCAACGAATTCTTCAAGTAATGAATATTGTGTTGTGTTTTCTCACAATTTTCTAACTTTTGAATAACATGGTCAATTTAGGACATTGCAGTCTCTGTACTAAGCCAGTCATTAGGCAAATTTTGAATGCTATATTTCAGTTTAACATAATGTATATTTTCCGAAATCTGATTATCTATATTTCCGATACTGAAATTAAGTAGAAGTTCCCATGACAATAAAGAATGATCCGGAACTATTTTCGTAAGATCGTATTTTCCAAAGCAGTTGGGTTTATCAAGTATAATTCTAGTTCTAGTGACTTTAAAATTCTCAAAATTGTTCAGCATCTCATATGGTACGACACAGTAGTCAACCACACTACTGCCACGTGTGGATATAAAAGTAAAGTCGTTCTGTCATGTTTTACGTCCATTTAGAATACAACAGTTAACAATTAAGAATTCACAAACTGTTATACTGAAAATCAACTATCAGGCAGATTGTCTATTCCTGGAATTGAATCTGTAAAGTCCACACAATCGCCACATAAATAAAACAGTGAATCATTAAGAATAGTATATATTTTAGTTATTAATGTCTCAAAAATGTATTTTGGTGTCAGAGGAAATGTTGTATTACGTCATTAAACGTCATTTGATTTTGATGTTAATTACTGGAATTATCTATTTAGCCATTTCAATAATTTATCAGTCTGAAAAATTTTTCGAACATGGAAAGTATTTCACAGATGTCTACTGTTTAATTTATATGCTTAATTCCTAAATTTTGGAGACAGCTATTCCATAGAAAATGGGGGTAATAACAAAATTACCGAAGAGTTGTCAAGAGCAGAAATCAATAAAACAAAAAGACAAATCAGGTGGAAACCACCGGAAAAATTGTCGACCACAATGGTCCTGAATTGGTACAGGCCTTTCGAAAGAAATGGTGGGTTAGACCGGTTTTATTGCATGCCAAACCTCCCCTCACACTGTGGTAGTGTCCGGTAGCAACTCAAAAGCAATTGCTACTGAAAGGTATAGACAGTTGAAAGAAATGATCATCCTAGTACTTAGTAAAAAAAAATCTTGAATCAGAGTTCGAGAATTCGAGATGTAAGTCCAAAAAATGCAGATCTTGTAGTCTCTGTTTCCTTATCTTTAGTTCTGGCGGATATATCAATAGGATCCATTTAGCAAATTATTAAATACCGAAGTTACTGTGAATGTATTTTCTGCATATGCACATTTCGACAACTTATGTCTCTATAGTGCAGATAAAATCTAAATGTTAGGAAGACAGTTAAAAACTGATAGAGAACAAATACCCAATATGATCTAAATGTAAAGCCAAAAATCGGCTAAGGACAGAGCTATGTATGAGGGAGATACTCCTTAGTTTTCAACAAAAATCACGAAAAGGTGCGTTATTGATGGAAAGAACATCATCAATATATCTATAGGTGAGATTGAAGGATTTAGCATCTTTTATGTTATGATCTTTAACGAGTGCCTGAAGAAATTTAGTCTCCTAAGAATATAAAAACAAGTCTGCGAGTAGAGGTGCACATCAAAGAATACATTAAAGGTTTAAGTGCAGCTCTAATAGAAAACTACAGCAAACAAACACTTTGGTCAA
>MJUU01000363.1:0-14965 GCA_002080025.1 Modiolus philippinarum | reverse complement strand
TCGAGAAAAACAGACCCAGGTGTGATCTCCTGGTTGCTTGTCCGCTGGTGTCCGTCAATCATTCAAACTTAGATTTTAAGAGAGCTTTTAAAACATCACGAATTTTTAGACTGGATATTCACAAAAAAGGTTAATGTCTCTTTTTGAAGCATGAACAATTTTCTTATTCTAGGAATAAAAAATGTGTATTTGCTGCATAGATCATGTTTCCACCAAATCACTTAGCATGTATGGTCTGTATTTTTCTTAGATATGGTGTACTTGTACATGAGGTTATATCTCATGTGTACACGTTGTTTATAACTATTATCTAAATTTATGTAAATTCTAAAACCTAAGATTAAACTCCCTCCATCGTAGTTTTTTCCTTAGCCATTTTTGATATTACTAATTATTCGGATTTCGTTTGGTTTTTGCATTTTGAACATTTATTGAAATTTTGGATTTCCTATGTTTATGTCTTAGTGCTGCTGACGAGGAATTAATTTCCGATATAGCCATATAGCTCATATGAATTAATTGCAGTTGGAGTTAACATATGTGTTATGGTCTCATGTTCATTTACTCCATATCCTTTTGTAAAATATGAAACAAACACTGCGTAAGAAGGCAAAGTAGGAAAATTACTCTCCATGTAGGGGAAATGGATGAATTTACAATTAAAGCCATCCCTTTTTTCGAAAAGAGTACTACTGAGATGACTATTTTCGTCACGTAAAAATGTAGACCTTTGCTTGTTTTTTACCATGTATTTGTAGACTTTGTCTCCTGTGCATTTACTCCATATGCTTTCATTCACTAATAGTTTCGGTCGTTATTTTTATCTTTAGTTCTTGAGAAGTATTGACGGGATCAAAAGGATGCGTTATTAATTGAAAGAACATCGTCAATGTATATGCAAGTCAGAATAATTACATGTATTCTGTTTCGTATGGAAATCCCCGTATTTGATTGGTTACGAGTACTTCCAATCATTTCCGTGACTGTGTTTTAATATAGTCTGGGATCCTTACTCAATATTCTCTTTGCCGTAAGCGGCTTCCGGCTCGAATATAGAGGGGTTATATTTGAAGTGAAGCTTGCGTAAAGGAAATATTTTCCCAGGGTACCAGGTTAAGTAAAACTACAGCAGCACGTGACTCCTTGACAACGACAAAAGTAAACAAAGACGGCGGAGTAAATGGTGCATCATCCATGAATTTCATTACCTTAACTAGCGTGAAGACTTGCATTTCATTTACGGAACGTAATTATAAGTATTGAATGCAATATTTTGTAGTTTTATTGTCGTTTAAAAGGGTGGACCGTAGCACATTTTTCACATGAAGCGCTAAAATGTGCAACGGTCCACCCTTTTACACTCCAATAAAACTACAAAATATTGCATTCAATTCTTAATTGAAGGATAAAACATCATGTATTTCATTAGAATTTACGAGCTCCCGGAGAAATTCAGTCTAGTTGGAATAGAGGAACACATTTCTTGCCTACCAACATGCTAATGATAATATACAATTACCACCCTAGAAAGTGTGTGACCCAGCGGTTTCTCTCCCCGAGATATTAAGGTCACCCGAGAGCTTGCTCGAGGGTGACCTAAATTTCGAGGGGAGAGAAACCGCTGGGTCACACACTATTTAGGGTGGTAACTGTTATATTATATCGAATTTTCTTGGTCACCGGTTGACCTTCCTATGCGACCCAACGCTAGCCGGTTGACCCAGCGAAATCTCAAATGTCATGTGACGCGGTTTGAACAAATCAGATTATAGATGTTTAAATGAGTATATGATATATATCAATATAGTTGTGACAAACATATAATCAATAAGAAAATCAAGCATACTGCACACCTATTTTTATAGTAGCAAACCTATTCTTTTAAATTGTTTTTAACAAAAATGTTGATTTATAACCTAGAACAACAATTTTCTTTGAATCAGCAAAGGCCTTTGAGTGCATGATAACTTTAATTTGCAGTTTGAGTTAATCATGAGAAAGTGTGGAATACAATATTGAATAATTTGAGAATATGTGTTTGGGAAACTGAACGAGGCAAGAATTTGAAAAATACGCAATTAAATAGAATTGAGGAGGAGTATTCGAAAAATAAGCACAACATTTTGGTTCTCGCAGGTTATAGGAAGAATTGAGGTTTACAGTTTTTAACCAAAAATTAATGATATGGAATACATCAGCAAATAAATACCGAAGTAAGAACGAGGAAAGGGGGAATTCTAACATCATAAATCCAAAATCACGGCTATTCACAGCAACACGAATTGAGACAGTATGACAAAGACAAAACAAATAAACAAAAACCAACACACAAGAACGCCAAAAAACTAAAGCACTAGCAGTGTGAACCCCTATAAAAACTGAGGTATCATCAGGTGCTCCGGGAGGGTAAGCATAATCTGCTCCACGCATGGCACCCGTCACACAGCCAGTTGAATATCTGTTGGGTGGCTGATTGGTTATTGTCATTTTCTAACCCACAGACAAAACCAATTAAAATCCATGGTGCATGTTACTTCTCTTACCCTCAAACAGCACCAAGGTGAAACTTTGAAAAGCATTTTTATATCTCTTCTCGTATTAAGACAATACCAAGGACAAATCTGTGCCACAAACACAATCGACGAAGACAAAACTAAAAATAACAAGATGATATACATGTACAAGACAACACAGAAAACAAAAGCACTGACAGTGTAAACCCTCAATGAAAACCGAGAGTATCATCAGGTGTTCCGGAAGGGTAAGCATGATCTGCTCCAAGCGTGGAAAATACGACAAGGAAATGACTGAGTTAAAAGTGAATATCAAAGATCACACTTGACTGTACAACTAGAAATTGGAAGCAATGGTTTTTAACGGAAGTAACAACATGAACTGTTGAAAGGCAAAAGAAAATCAAACAAGATTTGAAATAAAATAAAGCAACAACAACCTATAGACAATAATCATTCTTACCGAGGTCAACAACAACCTAGAGACAATAATAATTCTAACCGATGTCAACAACAACCTAGAGACAATAATAATTCTAACCGAGGTCAACAACAACCTATAGAGACAAAAATAATTCTAATCAAGGTCAACAACAACCTAGAGACAATAATAATTCTAACCGAGGTCAACAACAACCTAAAGAGACAATAATAATTCTAACCGAGGTCAACAACAACCTAGAGACAATAATAATTGTAACCGAGGTCAACAACAACCTAGAGACAATAATAATTCTAACCGAGGTCAACAACAACCTAGAGACAATAATAATTCTAACCGAGGTCAACAACAACCTATAGAGACAATAATAATTCTAACCGAGGTCAACAACAACCTAGAGACAACAATAATTCTAACCGAGGTCAACAACAACCTAGAGACAATAATAATTCTAACCGAGGTCAACAACAACAACATATAGAGACAATAATAATTCTAACCGAGGTCAACAACAACCTAGAGACAATAATAATTCTAACCGAGGTCAACAACAACCTAGAGACAATAATAATCTAACCGAGGTCAACAACAACCTAGAGACAACAATAATTCTAACCGAGGTCAACAACAACCTAGAGAATAATAATTCTAACCGAGGTCAATAACAACCTAGAGACAATAATAATTCTAACCGAGGTCAACAACAGCCTATAGAGACAATAATAATTCTAACCAAGGTCAACAAGAACCTAGAGACAATAATAATTCTAAAAGAGGTCAATAACAACCTAGAGACAATAATAATTCTAACCGAGGTCAACAACAACCTAGAGACAATAATAATTCTAACCGAGGTCAATAACAACCTAGAGACAATAATAATTCTAACCGAGGTCAACAACAACCTAGAGACAATAATAATTCTAATCGAGGCCAACAACAACCTAGAGACAATAATAATTCTAACCAAGGCCAACAACATTCTATAGAGACGATAATAATTCTAACCGAGGTCAACAACAACTTAGAGACATCTAACCAAGGTCAACAACAACTTAGAGACAATATTAATTCTAACCGAGGTCAACAACAACCTAGAGACAATAATAATTCTAACCGAGGTTAACAACAACCTAGAGACAATAATAATTCTAACCGAGGTCAACAACAACCTAGAGACTATAATAATCAGTCATGGTATCAAATGTGAGACAGGACAATTCCACCCGAGGGTTCACATTTTCCAGTGAAAAACGAGGCTTGCCGAGTTTCTGATGATAGAAAATGTGAACCCAAGGGGGGAATTGTCCAGTCTCACATTTTTTACCATGACTGATTATTTTTCTCACATTTCTCTGCCAAAAATTAGAAAAAATAAACATGGCCGCCGATACACGAAAATCTATTCAAAAAGTAGCAAAAAATAAATTGCATAATTGAAAAGATCGAGACTAGAATCTTAAGCGTAGTTATTCATGGGTTTCTAAAATGAAGCGGTGTAAAAATTCGACGTTGCCACACCATTCCGGGGACGTTGTATTTTTTTCTGACGTTTTAATATTGTGACGTGACGTTGTTTGCATTGTTCCGTCAAGGGTGGTCATGTGATGTGAGATGCATGAATCTCACATGGGTATCTCACACTGGATTCTTGTGTCACACACGTACAGAAATGTGAGAAATAATAATTTTAACAGAGGTCAACAACATCCACATGACAGTACTAATGGGCGAAGAAATTCACTTATAGGTCGACAGGAGTCGTCTTTTCAGATGGAGGATATATCACTGGACATTTTGATCAGTACATTACCTCTTTAACGACAAACAATCTATATTGGTAAATTTGGCTTTCGATAATTTGGTTTTAATTTATGGAATTCGACAATTTCTTATATACTGATTTGTAATCCTTATTTTAATTAACTCCATTTATCTATAGTTTTATGTTTTGGATTAAATTTGTTATTTATTTCACTATAGTGACATTTATATTCTCCTCATTGGTATGTCTTTCTTATTTTATTCGTTAAATGAGTGTTATGTATACAGACTGAACAATTATAGTATACAGAACGGAAATATATTCCTTTCGATAGCATAATTGACCTTATTTCCGCAGTTATGTATACTAGAACTTAGTTGTGAGACACAAGGGTTAACTCGTTAACATTGAAATTTTCATTTTGGTTAAAATCATCCATTCATACAGAAGGATAATAACAATAGTGAATAAATACAGAAGTTATTTACTAATAAGACTTTGTTCAAACATTATGACATGAACATAAAAAACCGCTATATAAAAATAACAAAGACGTTTGATCTAAACAAGGTATTGTAGTGTTAAACACCATATCTATTTATGTACTTAAATTACCAATACATTTATAAACCTCCTAAAATAAGTAGTGAAATTTCGTGACTTTAGGATAATGCAAAAACATTGTCCTACTAAATCCAGACTTTACCTACACTGAGAGTCAGCTACGAATATATGTAATTTTAATTTCTAAAGGACTGAAATATTCCTTTTGTTACAAAAAACCTTTTGAGTAGATACAGTTCTTTGTAATTTATCACATTATGTCTAGTCGTATTTGTGTGGTGTTTTCAGATACAAATTTATATGGTAATATATTTACTTAACGTCAAAGAAGGGAAAAAATACCTCATTTACAGAAATAAAAATATAGACCTCTAATTATTGAATTTTGAAATCGAGAATTTGATGTTTGGCACGAAAAACAATATTTACAATAAATTACATATTTTTCCTGCAAAAAGAAACGTCTTAATTCACAGTAGGTAACGTTGTCCTGCGAGGACATGATTTTCTACGATTTTCCCAAAATGATTTTATACGATTGTCATGGATTCGACCCGATTTGACAAGCGGAAATACTTCTGTGTGCTGTTATTCTCTATCATATTTTACAATTTTTACTAAAATGTTACTTCTTTATCTTTATAGTCTTGATTTGTATTATTAATATTGCGTAGAAACCCGCGAATTCGGAGTTTCGTGTTGTCCCGGAATTTACACGAGTGTCCACTAGTGATGTCCCAGATTTTATACGATGTGTCTGTGAATTTATACGATAGATAATTCAATCAAAATGATACCACTTGTAACAAAAAAAAAAATGCTAGATGAAATAAAATGAAAGGTTTATTTTCCAAATTCACTGTCGCAACGAGGTAACATAATGCCTAGTCAATATACTGCAATATCATAGTATATACAAAAGGTGTCCACAGAATTCACAGTGGCGGATCCAGACTTTCTGCTAAGGGGGGGCCCGACCAATATTTTTTTCAAAAGGGGGGGCCCGGAACCCAATTTTTTTAAAAACCCCTAGGAATTTTAAATATTTTCCGACCTAAGGGGGGGCCCGGGCCCACCCGGGCCCCCCCCTAAATCCGCCACTGATTCATAGAAATTTTTCTTATTCCCAAGTGAACATAGTATACCAGAATGCTGAGCCTCAATCGGATGCAATCTACGCCAAGTACAAATTGAGTGTTTGACAATTCAGTCTTCATATATAAAAAAAAACCCTACAATGCGTACTCCTACTTCAGACCACATAACTAGCCAACTCTTACTATTGTAAGACATCAAATTCGTTTATCGCCCACGTCAGTGATATGGATTCTCCTTTTTCTACACCCTGCTTTCCTGTTAACAATAAATACCACATTTCAGACAGTCAGACTAACTTGTTGTCTGCGATAAAACGAACTATTTTTTATCGTCAGTATGAACATAATTCTCAAGTTTGTTTTATTTTTATTCACAAGTTAAAAGATGAATCAAATGTTACATGTTGGTTCATTATGAATAATTTGACACTGTTTATAAAACATGGTTGTTCTGTCGTGTTTACAACGCAATTATGATAATAATAATTTCAATCATTTCAATTAAATGACGGAAAATCGCTGTAACAGACACTCCCAACCAACGACAAAAGGTTAACATATACAGAAAGATCTCAACTATCAGAGTCGTGGCGCTAACTTTTTGTGGGACTGTGTTGTTCCTAGGGTCGACCGAAATGCAGTTATGTTGTGACCGATTCGTTGTTTGCTTCTACACCAATAACTGGCAGTTCCTTTGTAAAAAAAGATAAGAAAATGTTACATCATAATACTTTGGAATTTTTTTTCTTTTTTCTTTTTTTTTTGGTTTTTGTCATGCTTTTTAATTTGTTTGTTTGTTTGTTTGCTGTTTTTTTTCTTTTTTTGTTGTTTTTTTTGTTGTTTTTTGTTTTGTTTTTTGTTTTTTGTTTTTTTTATGTTTCCGTCCACATTTGGTGACACTTGTGTTATCTTTAACACAGAAGCTGAAAAAAAAGATATACAATAAATAACACAAAACCGAAGTTGCTGTTAATTTGGAATATGCATATGCGCATTTCGACAACTTATGTCTCTTCAGTGCAGATAAAATCAAAATATTGGAAATCTGTATACCGAAATATGTGTAAAGACAAACTGATGGTGGGGACAGATTTATTGAATTCGTTCTATTTCCATTGTCCGTGAGTCTATTGATACGGGTCTAAATGGGTTCCTTTCCTGAAATCCTGTCATTTTTCGCCACTTTCCCCTTTTTCAGGGGTTAGAAATATTCAAAAACACTTAAAGAGGTTGATTTTCCCGGTTCAAAAGCTAAATCTTCAGCGGATCCTGCATCATGATCAACAACCTTCCTCTTACTCACGTGCATTATTGCCATAATCCCGTTTCATGCTTTCTAGAAAGGCAAATCACGCTTCCAAGTTGTACCCAATGAAGCCCATTCAACATTATCCTATTGTCCGTACATGCTATTTCCACCGCAACTTCTTCTGAACGCAGTTACATCAATATAAATTCTAAGTGACATTGATTTCTCGACCATTTCCCGCACTTTTATATCGAATGAAAATAGCATTCTCTGATTTTCAAAATTTGTTTCAGAATATACGTGATTGGGAGACCAAGTTGCCTTGTAGTCATTTGTAAAACATGTCGTAAAAGATGCTGTCAACTGGAAATTCCAGTTAAATTTTTGCCGTTAATAACATTTTTGCAACTTGAAAGAATGTGGAGAAAATGGAAATGAGATAAAGTCTCTACAAGTACATGTTAGAACCATGCAACGAAACAACGTTTTTGATGTTTTTCATACTGAGGTCACCATGTGGTCTTCAACAAAACCTGAATGTATTATATTTGTTTTGAAACGAAACCTTAAGTGATATAAAATGTGACAATAGCATTGTCAAACCTCAACAAAAAAAAAAAAAAAAAAAAAAAAAAAAAAAATACAATATCGTAGTCTTGATATTTATGTGAGTTTATTTTTTGAGAAAACTTTGNGCTCACCTGGTGACTGGTTTTATTCATTGTCACCAAGAGACAATCCAGTATACATCAATTCATCAGATCTTACAAAGGATATTCAAACATTGTTGCCATCTTGGATGAGGTACAAACTTAAGAACAAGCTTTGAAGGAAACCACCCAAGGACTATTGTGACCAAGTTTGATTCCAATTTGCTCATTAGTTTCAGAGAAGAAGATCTTTGAATGCATTTCACATAGGGTCACTATGTTAAACTATGTTTCCATTGGCGGCCATCTTGGATGAGGTATGAACATAAAAATCACAAACTTACTTTGAAAGGGACCACTACTGGACTATTGTGACCAAGTTTGGTTCCTTTTGGCTCAGTAGTTTCAGAGAGGAAGATATTTGAATACATTTCACATAGGGTCCTTATGTTGAATTATGTTCCTCGCTGGCGGCCATCTTGGATGAGTTATGAAGATAAAAATCACAAACTTTAAAGTAGATCACCAATAGACTATTGTGACCAAGTTTGGTTCCATTTGGCTGAGTACTTTCAGAGAAAAAGATCTTTGAATGCCTTTCCCATAGGGTTCCTATGTTAAAGTATGTTCCACGTTGGCGGCCATCTTGGATGCGATGCGAACCTGCTGGACATGTGAAGAAATTGTAGTCCTTGATAAGCTTAACACTTTTGCAATTCAAACTTAACCTCTATCTCAAATAGTTTTTGAATTAAAAGTAAAAATGTATAAAAATCGTTAAAATTCAAAGAAAAAAGGGCTATAACGCCTATATGTTTCGTCAGACTTTCTTCAAAATTGCAAGACATGTAGATCTTATTATGCTTACCATTTTTGTAAGTAAAACTTAACCTCTATCTTCTATCATTTTTAATATACAAGACGAAAAGTAAAAAAAAAAATGCAAAAAGGAGCAATAACTCCAAGACGGGTTATCGGATATTCTCCAAAATTGCAGGGTGGGTAGATCTCATCATGCTGATCATTTTTAACTCGTATATTTGTAACGATTTTCGAGTTACTTGCAAAAATCAGCAATTTACCCCTATGTTCTATTTTTAGTAACAGCTGCCATGTTGTTTGGTCTACGGAGATAAAAATCACAAACTTGAAAGTGCATACCCTGGTGATGATTCAGGCCAAGTTTGATTAATATTGGCTCAGTAGTTTCAGAGGAGAAGAATAAAAATAATAAAAAGTTAACGGACGGACGACCGACGCCGAGTGATGGCAAAAGCTCAAATGGCCTTCGGCCAGGTGAGCTAAAAAGTAAATTCAAGACTAAAGATTATGTATAGAAAAGCTAACTGCTTGTCAGAATGCTACTTGATATTGCTCTGACCCTCAAACAGTAAACAAACAAAAAATATTCCTGTAAACTCTGGTTGTTTTAGTATATAGTTCACAATAGGTAACGTCGTCCTGCGAGGACATGATTTTCTACGATAAATTGTCCTGCTCTTCTACGATTGTCCCGGATTCAATACGAATAATATTGAAAAAATGTAAACATGCAGACGCTTTCATCATAGCTCTTAAGATAGGTTGCTTTCCTTAAATTGGAAAAGTAAATCTTAGATAGTTATCATATAGCATACTACACGCTTTTAATCTCTCAAAGTCATGAACGCGTATTTGAAATATAAACAAAATTCCAATTTCATTAAAAATACAGTTTTCTTTATAATTAAAGCACAAATTTTCAAGTAAAACCACTGACAGTATCGACACTTAAAATACATCGAAATCCAACAACAGAACAGCGACATGAATTGTTCTGGAAGACCGTAATTCCTGATTTTCAATTTTAATGTGTCCTGACTTTTACCCGAATTGACCTGGCTTTTATGCGATTGGTCCCGGAATTTAAACGATGCAAATTAGATTAAATAATAAAGTTATTCCCGTTTATTGCATCCCACTTTGAGAAAATGATGAATTTTGAGGCAAAACAGTTACAGACCTATAAATGACCAACGAAGCTAATTTTTGCGAATAAAAAAAGGCAAGTGAACGTTTAGTGACTTTTTTTGCACGATGTGTGATTCCCGTTTGATATGTATATAATTGTGTAACCCTTTTAAGGTACTGACTGTAAGCTTTGGTTTTTAATCTTGATTACGATTCATTTGTTCGACCATAGCATTATCATAGTAAAATGATATTTCAACATCTACTCTTTAAACATTGATGCAAATTTCAACCAAATTTTACAGGAATGATTTTTGGCAGCAGACTAGGCCCCTTGAGCTAATCGGCAATAAAGCGGGGAGCACTCCCTGGCGCATCTTTTTTAATTACGTTTTGTCTTATTCTTTCTTTTTCAAGATTGTGGTCTTGGAGGTAATTGTCTACATGTATTGGGTTTTATTTGTATGTTTATTATACTATAGGGAAACGGGATAGAGGAAAGGGAGGTTTGGGTTCCCATAAACCGGTTTAACCGTACCGGCTATCCCGAGTTCCTATCGTTGTCTATGTTTGTCTTTTGTCATTTAATTGTTTTTGTGCAGTTCCCTGTTGGATTATGTCATGTGATTGTAATGTGCGGTCATTGTAAGTGTTTCCTGTTATCTTTTCTCCATTAATGGTCAGTCCTTGTCGAATATCGTTCACGTCATTCTGTATGTTTGGCAACACGAGAATAATATGTACTCTTCAAACACTCATCCAACGCTCGAAAAGGGACCAACAGACAATACAACATATAAATGATTAAAGAACACTCATCGAGTTAACTAAGAAAATCGGGAGATGTGGGCAATATGTTACAGTAAATATGAGTAATTAGTAAATACATGTATTTACTAAAATTTACAAAATACAGATGGCAAAACATAGCTTAATTTTTACAAAACAAGAAAGACAAATGTTGAATTTAAATGAGAATTTTTTATATGAACAAGTACACCATAACTGACAAAATAAAAGGAGCATGCACCTCAAGCACGGGAATCTTTTCGCGGACTCCACACTGCGCACGAATTTGGATTGAATTTGTCGAAGGGTTAGAAAATGACAATAATCGTTCTCAACACAATATTTTTACGTGTCTGTGTGACTGGTTGAGCAGAGCAGGTTTACGCTACATTACCAAATGATGATACCTGCAGTTTTTGTAGGCTTCCACTCTGTTAGTGCTGTAATTTGCATTTGATTCCCGATGTATTAAGGAGGGCCTTTTTCAAGAATTACTCATTTCATCCAGTTGGAAGGAGTTATATTGCAAGTTCAGTTAGAAACCATAGCCACCAGCAGAATACATTTTCTATCATCCATCCCTATAAAAAAACTTTTTAGTTTTCGCCAGATGAGCGATACATGCTAAGAATACAATAATCTTGAACAGCCACATTTTTTAGATATTGTACCGTAGATGTCATGCCTGCTAAATCAGAAAATGAGTTTTGTGATAGTATAATAATTCCCAGTGCAATTGAGGTTATGAAAAAACACACAATTATAAAATGTCAAAATAAAGAGTTGAAGGCCTAATGGTGACTTCAAGATGAAGAACAACAATAAAAGCGTTGTTCCATTGCTGTGTTTTACCATGTATTTGTAGAGATTTTGTCTCATTTGCATTTACTCCATATCCCTTCATTGTTAATATATAACAAGAGACCGAAATTGCTGAAAATTTAGTAAACTGATACCATTCCAAGGATATCCCGTGAAAGCATGCACGCTAATTTACCGTAAAGTCTTTGTATGATAGTAACTCAGAATTTGTTTAATATGTATCAAAATATTCAGATATTGATATCTCAAAAATATTCTATGTACTTTAATATAGCGTTTTAGCGTTTTAAGAATTTTTTCAAAGTCGATTTTAGAAAAATAATAATTTTGACAGTTTTGATTTGACCTCAGAGGCGACTTGATCTGGTTTCAATATGAACCGTTCGCTAACTAAAAAGTTTGTTTAAAGTAGTCCAGGCAATTGTTAGTAGTTAATACCCTTTTTGGGTGCACATTTTCCGAAAAGTTTTTCGGAAAATGTGCACCCAAAAAAGGTATTAACTACTATCTACGGGACTAACGAGAATAAACAATTGTTATTCACTACAGTTGAGACGGGTAAAACGGGCTAGATTCTTAATTCACTCACATTTTTTACGTTGCTTGCGGTTTAAGCATCTCATAAGTAAAACAAAAATCTTATAGGTTTTACTCTTTTTCCAACGCTCAAGACTCTTATTTAACCTGTTTAAGACACTGTTTATAAACTCTATCATTTTTATATAAGAAAGAAAAATAATAATCCAGTAATAAAAAATGTTTAGAGGAACACAGTTCTGTGATCGATATGAGTATTGTAACTTTTTACTAGATACACCTATAGTGTTTCCACTAAATGGTCAACAACAAACAAAAACGGACTACAAATTTAGCATAAATGATAAGGCTTCGTTTTATGACTGGTATAATGGGTATTTTTTAATCAAGTTTAAAGTAAATAAACTAGCTGACGGAGCAGCACCAGACAACGACACAGTATCTGTTATTTCAGATGTAACAAATTTTCTTAGTCAAATGACAGTCCTCCAAAACGGAAAAACAGTTTACGACTGTAATAATTTATCTCTAGCAAATCACGTCAAATCATTGCTTACACTTTCAGATGGTTATGTTAACAGCTTAGGCAAAAACAGCTTTATTTACCCTGATAATGTCGCAATCGCTGATGATACTAATACAGGGTTTAAGGCGAGAACAGCTTTAACTAACACACGAGCAGAAGTAACAGCAGAAATACCATTAAATAGATTTTCGTTCTTCGCCTCGTTGGAACAAAATCTTTTACCCCCGGCACAGATGGGAATAACGATAAAAATAAACGACGACAATTATTTATTATACAAGGCTGCTGCTGCTGATGACGGTAGAGTTGTAATTACACATTTTGAACTTTGGTTACCCAGACTAAAATTTAATTCTGTTGGTTTAACGGATGTGTTACAAAATTACATGAAACCAAGACGATGGACATACTTAAGAGAATCCATTCACACTAATATCTCGAGTCAATCTGTTGAAGGGTCGTTTCGTATTACAACAGGAATAAAACACCCGAAACACATAATTGTGTTTTTACAAAGAGACGGGAAACATAATAATCAAGAACAAAATCCCCTGTTACTTGATACATTCAAAGTAAATGCAGCAAACACAAATTGTACCCTCCTGACAGCTAGATTAGAGGTTGGCGCCGGCACGTTTTAGGTAGCACGGTAGTATTTATTTTCCCATTGCCGACAATAGTAAGATTTTGCAATATTTGGCTACTTTCTAAATTTGATCAAGGTTCAGAAACTGCAGTTACCTAGAGGACTTTCATACAAGATTTAAAAATTAAATGCAAAACATCCTCATGCCCGTCTTGTTTTTGAGCTAGCTCCAGCTGAAGGAAGTGACCCCTGATTTTCACCTTTTGCCGCAGTGAAAAGACTAAATATGAAAAGACCCATGAAAAATTTACTGTTATACTTATTGAAGACCTTTGCCTATATTTAAGCATAATATATGTATAAAAGCTTGAAAACATTTTGCTTTCTGGTATACAATACATTTATATCCAATCACAGGCTTTAGTATCTTCAGTTGAGTAGGGTACACAATTGGGCAACCTAGTGCCAGGAATAAATACTACCGTGCCACCTATACCCGGAAACGGGATATAGTTCGAATCAAATCAGCAGAATATTCAGAGATGCCTGTAAACCTAACGCAAGCAACGACTATGACACCGGGAATATGCTTACCCTTAGCAACTTCGGCTCGTTGTATGGATTAATCTATTTTGATTTGACTTACGTAGACGAATCGGTGAGTATGGACAATACATCTTTGACGTTACATTACAGACTGAACATTCCCCCAGCCGCTGCTTATAAAATCTTTGCCCTTGTACTGAACGAAGATGATATAATTTTAGACACAATTGGAAACGACATAATAATTATCTAGACTTAATAAAAATTAGTACCGCAGGTAGTAAATACGTTAACTATAGTCTTGGTTTATCCGAAGGCCAGAGAAAGAATTTAGCTAAGGCATACAAAAACACATCTTGTTTAACTTTAAGACTAACAAACAACCAATTAACAGGTGATATGCCGCTAGCGCTAACACAAACACAAATAAATAAAATACAGAAAGCAAAGGCCTCTGGTACTGGTACAGACATAACAATTAGCAAGACACAAATGTCGAAGCAGTCACAAAACGGAGGTTTTCTTGGAGCAATTGCCGGTCATAAAGACAGTGGCATCCAAACTGTTACCTGCCCTTGGCATCGGAGCGGCCTCCGCTCTAGCTGAAACCGGGGTAAAAAAGATGTTTGGTTCTGGTTTAACAGCAGACGTACCACACAACAAAATTAACACATTATTACGTAAACCCTACGTTGACCACCTAACAAAAACACAGAAAGAGCAATTACAGTCAGCACTCAAACAGAAAACAGGAACTGGTCTTAGAATCACAAAAAGACAACAGACCGGTGGATTCCTTGGTATGTTAGCCAGTTTAGCAGTGCCATTACTAACCGGTTTAATGGGTAGAGGACTACAAGTTGAACACCCGGGTAGAGGACTACAGCGTACGCAGACCCTACGTCATGCAAAAAAAAAGCGCCTACGGC
>MJUU01000362.1:0-15918 GCA_002080025.1 Modiolus philippinarum | reverse complement strand
GACTCCACTTAAAAATTAATTTAAAGCACGTTAATACTCATTCTCTTTAATTTCATTACAGAATATTAAAGACCAAACACTTTCTTTGTCAGGGTATCTGACTTTGGTAAGTACAGTTCAATCATTTGAAGTGTCAATATTTCTCATTAAAACAAATTTAAAGATATACACAATTTGACATAATTTGATATTTAATATTAGATATATTATTAACGTTAATGTAACAACGTGAATATAACACTCGAGAATTTCTATGGACCTTTTATATAGTGTAAAAGCGGGACAGATTTTTCACTCTATGGGTGAATATTCATGATTCAAATATTGTCATTAAATTTTACCTAAATAAGTTAGTAAAATTTAAAATACCTGAAATCTTATCATTTATTTGAAATTCAATGCTATGTTTCAGTGGAGTGAATTGGGCTTTTTATCTCGAAGCCATGAAATGGCTGGAGAGATATTGATATGGCAAGAAAAAATCACGTGCCCCGCATGAGGCTTCAAGCCTATTAACAGCTCTAAAAGATGATCTTTGTGCTTCCGATAAAATATAGTACGCAAGTTTCTTTCAAAATCGTATACATTTAGTATTTAAGTTATATTTCTTCATTTTTCTTGAGTTGAATACAGTGTTGTTTTAATAAATTGAAAACAATATGCATGTTTATCAAATTACTCGCTTTTTTTTTATATTGCGTCTCGGATCAACGAACCTGTCGCGCAGTAGTTGCGAGATGAAAATAACATTTGTTTACCTGTGACAGTGTACGGCATATATTTATAGCAATGAAATCAACATGCGAAATCACACTATCCGATTATTTTGACGTATTACGGAATAACTTAATACATGCAGACGTATGTAGCAGTTCTTTGGATGACTACGAAGTTTTGCCACATGTAGATTTTCAGGGCTTCGAGATTCAGCTCCATCGGAGCTTTGATTTTAGTATAAGTGAGGCTAAATGCTAACTCTAAATAAATGTAACCGTACAGGTTAAACAAGACAAATCTGGTGATTATTTGTTTTATACATAGGCAACATCTTTATTGCTAATTTTTTTATGTCTTATTTGGAATGAGATACAGCGTTCGCTTATCTCCCTATCCATAATCTTATTTAGCTTAAAAACTGGCCAATTTTGACCATATATTACTAAGTTGTTACAGGGAGATAACCGACAGATGTTCCTCATTGTGAGATTTATTTTGATTTAGCTCATTTTAATTTGCTATATTTTTCTAATTATAGGATTGGAATGACAGCAGATTATCCTGGATAAATACATCTAAAACAACGCAGGATTATTCCGCAGTCAAATTTCTCTTTTCTTCAGAAAAGCACGTCTGGAGACCGGCAATCATAATAGAAAATTCGTAGGTTCTTTTATTAACTTTGAGGATACATGTAAAAACTAGATAAAAAGTAAAAATGATTTTATCAAGTTGTCGAAATGCGCATATGCAGAATTTAAATTCACAGTAACTTCGGTATTTAGTTATTTATCCTTTAGTTCGAACGTTTTTACATGACAATTGCAGCCATTTCTTTCCGCATTTATTTTTATATTATCTTCAGACAAACAACACCCTATCACATTATATTTTATCAAATTTATATGTTATAGTTAAAACTATGTTTCAGAGTAATTGATGAACGTAAAGTACTTCGCAAGAAAATGGATCGCTTTTATCTAAGTCAATTAATTACTCTAAAACATACTTTGATTGTCTTAAAGACCGTCAAAGTAAAACTAAATAAACAAAATATTATTGTCTTAAAATGCGTTCATTCCGCCATTCAAATAGAATTTCCAACTTATGTTTATTCATTAAGGATACGTACATTAATCAGTTAATATATTATTTTATATTCTACATCTTCTGTCATATATTTATTCACTATTGATTTAAAGACATAGATAAATTTGTATTATACAAATTACCTGTGTTATCGATCTGTTGTCACTTTGAAAATATTTTCTGACACCAATTCGTCAACAACACTCGTAGCCGAATTGATTTGTTCGTCGTTTAACTATCGAAGGTAGCAAAGGTTCAATCCTAAGATCAGGAAATTTTTTCTACACGAAAATCGTCTCAAACTTAGCAACTATTTAGGTAAAACTTAACAGAAGGTCAAATTTAATCAAATGTCATATAAATATGTTTAAAAAAATAATGAGATAGAAGTTGATAATTTGAAGTAAATTATCAGTGAAAGTGATTCGAAATTGGGAGAATCAAATGGAATTCAAAAGTGAGATGGAATAGTCCAAGGCATTAAAGAATTAAAGTGTCTTGTATTACAAAGAAATGTTTATAACAGTTAACGCTATTAAAAGGCGAAAAAACGTTGCTTTTAGGTATCAAACCACCCATTCAACCAATCAGAGTTGGAACGAATGAGAAAATAGACCTTTTAAATCTAAAGATAGACTTTGTATTCTTGCACTTTTAAAACTATTCGAAAGAATTTGATGAATGATACACCCATTTAAACATTGATATATTAGGTTTATTTCAATACCAAGGTTAATTGAGCAGGTGTAATTTTGGATCATTTAAAGGAGGGGAATTGCCAATGACTATTTTTGCGCAATGTTGTGACGTCGTGGTAGGTATTTATAGGTGGCTTTCCCGACGCACCGGGAATCTTTTAGAAGGCTTTAAAGGTATGATGAAAATTTGATATAATGTAGAGCAGGTATGTGCCTTTCACGACAGGTATGATCTTGGGAATGTTAAACTTAAGCTAAATTGTCCAGGGAGGTTTGAAAATTCCCAATTTTAGTTGCAAATAGAAAAGAAATGAATTGGTGGTTTCAAACCTTAAAACAAAATTTGCGAAAATTTTGAAACATGTCTTAAAAAGTTGTTAATAGCCTAAACTGATGCAAAACATGTTTATGTGATGAATTTTAGGTAAAGATTGAAGTTATAGCCAGCTGGTGTCACAATTTTGGCCAAAAACAACTGTTATGTAATATTTCGGTATTTTGACACTGAAATGCCACTTTACGGGCCATTTTAATGATTTTGTGCGAAATTAAACGGGTTAACTGTGTAAAGAAGTTTGAAAACATCAAATGCAGACTGATTTTACAAAAGAATTTGTCACTGTTTTTTAATATATGTTCAATTTTTACAAATTACATGTTGATCGGTGTCTCAAAAAATTGCGACAACTCTGACTGAGGTGCCTCATATAAAAATCTGATTTGTATACAATATTTTTTTAAGCAGGAATGGTGCTTATATATGCAGTTTGATGTTAACATGAACTTCAGAAATAAAAAAAAAATATCATGCTGTTCCTCTACTAAACAGTGTAAAATTGTCATTTTAGGGTTCACAGTGTCAAAAAAGAGCCAAGTCAAAATTTCATCATCTGATTTTGGGAAAACATTTTTGACTTTGCCACACTTTTCATAAATTTGCAATTATTTTATTGTGTTATTTTCTTTAAATATTATATATTTAATCACACGAAGGGAAATAAATACATCCGGGGGAATATTCAGTAGTTTTAATAATATCATTGTACCTATTCAAATCGGGTTTTCGGCTAACTCACAAACCTAATATTCTTCAGAAGTCCAAAAAATAAACCAAACTGGATTTCCCTGTCATCTTGACCTTTTTGCATCAATTTTTGCATTAAGAATGCTATTTGTATGACCACAAACAAAGCAAAGACCATTTCAAGTGCAAAAATTTACCTCAGAAGCACCTTCTCAAAATGGGGGGTGACATTTTGTAGCATAATTTCATAATTTTAATGGCATCATTGAACATTTGCAGTTTCATTTTGATAGAAAAATACTCTGAGGGCTTAGTATTAAACATAGGATGAGATTCATTACATAAAAGAAGTATTTTTTTTGTCCATGTTTAACATCTAAGAGTGATTGTGCTTAATCAAAGCACTGAAAACACTAAATCTGTGACTTTTTGAATGGTGATGTAAAGGAGGAAAAATTCAGAAAAAGGATGTAATTTTCTGTATACAATTTGGAAACTAACTAAAACATGATAAAGTGCAGCACTTTCACCGGGGGATGTTTTAATATCATGTTAAGGTATCAAACCACCAATTCAACCAATCAGAGTAGGAACGAATGAGAAAATAGACCTTTTGAATGTTAAAATAGACTTTGTATTCTTGCACTTTTAAAACTATTCGAGGGAATTTGATGAATGATACACCCATTTAAACATTGATATATTAGGTTTATTTCAATACCAAGGTTAATTGAGCAGGTGTAATTTTAGATCACTCAAAGGAGGGGAATTGCCAATGACTATTTTTGCGCAATGTTGTGACGTCATGGTAGGTATTTATAGGTGGCTTTCCCCGACACACCGGAAATCTCTTAGAAGGCTTTTAAGATATGATGAAAATTTGATATTATGTAGAGCAGGTATGTGCCTTTCACGACAGATTTGATCTTGGGAAGGTTAAACTTAAGATAAATGTCCAGGGAGGTTTGAAAATTCCAAATTTTAGTTGAAAATGTTAAAGAAATGAATTGGTGGTTTCACATCTTTATGCTCTTTTTGTTAACAATCAGTTGTTTTGTATGTTAGTTTCCAAAAGGTCTCCACCGTCACATACCTCTTTCGACACATTTATATAAGGGTTTTCCCGGCTGTTATTTTTTTAGTTTTATTGGAACTGGGTGGCCATCTCACGAAAAAGAATCAACTGCAATTCAGTTATTTATTTTCAAGAAGCTCCAATGCAGCAATGTAATATCTATAGACCAAATTAATAACACATTCAGTGCGACAGATATTATTTTAATAATATGATATGATTATTGGAAATAGTCGTTTACTGCTTGACCCTGCTTACCCGTTCAGAACAGTTCTGTATTCGATAGAACTATACTTCAAAATAACGTCTCCCTATATATTGGCTTTATATGACCAAAATTCATTTTGATTGTAAGACCGTTTACAAAAATTGAATTAAAAATATCATTACGGATTTGTCTGATAAAAATATCAAACAATCTTGATTGGTAAATTATGTTTGCAACCATTTCAATAATCAGGGAGAAACTATTCTTTTTTGCTCTGTGTAGCAAATTTTTCTGTTTCAATTTTTCCCAATTACTTCTTAACAAAGAATTTCTGCATTTGCACAATTCCAACAAAAATGCAATACTAAATTTTCTGTTGAGTTTGGAAAAACTTTTTATGGAATCTATTACACGAATTATTGTGTAAAATTTATAACAAAAACGAATAAATTTTTTTGGGGATAAAACGATCAATTTTTTTTCTATTTATGTTTATTTATTTTTTATTACTTTTTTACACATTGCAGCAAAGCTAAATTTACATATTTTAAGCCTATTTGACATTTTAAGTACAATTTAAATTTGTAACACACTATGTTGTTAAAATACGGTTATCACGAAAGTTGTTAGAGCTGACAAATCCGGATCATATATATTTGTTTCAGGGTTGATGGTATGTCAGTAATAAGTGATAAAGAAGTTCCAATGAGAATAGCACAAAATGGAAGAGTAATATGGAATCCAGCAGGAGTGTATAAAATTAGCTGTGAATCTGATACTAAATATTACCCTATGGATACACAAACTTGTTCTGTGAAGGTCAGTTCGTGGGCCAACTGGGGAAATTAAACTGGAGTTTCTTGATGATGCAGTTGACACGAAGTTCTACACTGAAAATGGAGAGTGGAATTTGTTATCTGCAACAAGTTCAAAATCATCAGCTGAAACGCGAGACATGTTGTCTTTTTCTTCACTAATCTTTTCCATAAAATTACAACGACGATTATTGTTTCATGTCGTCAATACTCTGTTTCCGGTTGCATTAATGGCAATTCTGATAGCATTTGTGTTTAAACTTCCGGTGGATTCAGGAGAAAAGATTGGATTCTCCTTAACCGTTTTACTGGCATATGCTGTATATTTATCCTTGATTTCTGACAACATACCAAGTACATCTGTCACCGTTTGTTTTTTATGTAAGTATCGTAAATGATGTACAGATACATGTCGCAACGAATGAAATTGACCATCTTTGCGTAGCCAAGGTAGTTATAATTAAAATAGAATTACTGAATAGGAGAATACAAAATAAATAAAAACAAAAGAGTAATTCAGAATAACTCATTTTCGCTCCAAAAACATGGCTTTTTCAGATTTCTCCTATCAATCTTTTCTTTAAATAATATTACATTCAATTTTAATACTTCCAAGTATAAGAACCGAAAATGTTTATGTTAAGGACATCCTTCTTTTGTCATGAATAACCTAGTATTAATAAAGATTTATTCGATATGATCTTATACTAGTACTAGTATATGTTAAGGTGTTTGGCCATCTTTTGTTTCATATTGGCGTTTTCAGCTTCTCAGAAACCTTTTGGAAGCCGTCGTGATTGCCGTTTTTTTTTTATTGAGCACAATGAGACATTGTTCATAGATAAGGTTTTAGGTAAAATTAAGTGTGGAGACCTGATGAAAATCTAGTACAATAAACAGTTAATATGAAACATAGATTAATTAATAGGAATACTTCAGTGTTGAATTGTGGTGTGCGTGTGATTTTTGTGTATGTAGTGCATGTCTTTAGTGTCCCGTCTGAGGATTGGACTACCTACAAAGTTTTGAACCTATTCAAATGTGGTTTTGAATAAATAACTAAACACCGGGAATGGTGTTTATTTAGTTTAGGCAGAATGAAATTTCGACAACTTGTCTTTTAAGCTAAGATCAGTTAAATTAGGTGCTTGAAAAAAATCAGAATTTCTATATGATATATATATAATATAGATAAATATAACAATGTAACAAAGAAACCGTAAAGTTTTTAAACTTAGTAACATATGGTTTCCGCCTATTATGTCGTTTTGACTTATGAATTTTATTTCATTTTCAGCCCTATATTTGGCTTTTATTTTGTTAATGGCTGCAATTGCAGTATGCTGCTCAACTTTCGTGATCAGTCTACACATGCGTACTGACGATTATAAAATACCCGAAAGGGTCAAGAAATTTACATTTAAATATTTAATTCGTATTGCGTGTTGGAACAATAGTTATTCTTGTTGTAATAACAATAAGAACAAAGTCAATGACAAAGGTTTAGCGTTTTTCGAAAACAAATCGAATGACATTCTATTGATGGATAAATTGAAACATGTCAAAGAAGAGATCAGTCAAAAAGAAGAATCTCCTAGTCTAACTTGGAAGGAATTGTCACAAGTAATGGACAAAGTGTTTTATAATGTGTACATGACGCTTATTTCTTTATCAACATTTATTTTGTTCGTGATAATAATTGCAGGATACTACTCCGAGGCCTGAACATGGAGTAGATGTGTAGAAAACTTTTCGAATCTCTCATTTACAAGAGTAAACGGAATGGAACCGTGTTAAAAATAAATCCTTTTGCGAGAATGAAAAAAGAACAGGTACATCACGCGTCGTCTCCAACTAAAATCCTGTAATTGGAACCTCAAAGACATGGCCTAAATAGGTGTATATGCAGAAAATACAAAATAATTGATAAATAACCAAAAACAAACAACTAATGATTGGTAGACATAAAAACAATATCTAAACTACGGTTATTCTGTTTAACATTTATTCCACTGGGACGTACTGTACCGAGGCGATGGATGATTCGATATTCAAGCATACGTCTATGGTCACATGTAACAGACCTAAAATATAGATATATGAGCCTGTTTTTTTTCACCCTCGCAAAAGGAGTTAACTCCAAAAATTTTGGCCTTTGCTTTCATGTACAAATATTTTTTAGATTTTAAGTTTTATTTCATATTTTTATTTTGTTGTTCTTCATTTATGACAGCTATACATACCTTCTTACTCTGTCTAATTAATGTGACATTGAGCTGTCTCGCAATATATATTTTTACACTTTCAAAAATAAATCAGTCAGATTGGGATGCAAATAACATCCAGACTTAGCTAATCGATCAAATTGATAATCGATTACGTATCAATAAAATTCGAACGGTAATCGATGGATTAGTTCGACTAATCGAACATTTATCGATCAAACTCTCTGAGGGGTTTGAAAGATGATTTTGATTAGAAATTTGTAATCGATAAGTGATCACTGAAACTTTCCTGTAACTCCAGACAGTGTTTAGTACCATCAGTGACAGTTTTGTTGATTGGTTCGTCAAAATATAATAAAATAATTCAGATGGCTTATGTTAATGCGGTTTTATTGAACAACTGATCACTAATCAATCAGAAATCGATCACACATTTCTAATCAAAATCATCGGTCAAACTCCTCAGAGAGTTTGATTTATAAACGTTTGATTAGTCGAACTTATCAATCGATTACCGTTCGATTTTTATTGATTAGTGATCGATTATCAATTTGATTGACTAGTTAAGTCTGGTAACATATATCAAACGAATCGCTATGATTTAATTATTTTAACCGAAATTATACTCAGTAAATTTTAACTCATAGTGAGAAAAAATAGTTATCTTTTTATCCACCAGAAGAACATTAGTACTTTACTTCTTATTTCTACAATGTAATGATTATATATTGGGATACTAAGGTTTCAGAAATTTGGCTAGTTACCATGGTAATTATTTGTATACTTGAATGACATTGGTTCCAAATGATTCTATTCGTTCTATTCGTAAAAAAACTCGTAAAATATGCTCCTTTGATATATGGTTTGGTTTTCCGTTTAGGATGTGCAATAGTCTTGAATAACAAAATATGGTATATTTTTGTTTTATTTGATATAGTTATTTTCCTGCTTCATATTATGGTTAGCCATTTCTTTAGATTTTGTGTATTTAAATTGGGGACAATAACAAAATTACCGAACAGAGTTGTCAAGAGCCGAATTCCATGAGAGACAAAGGCAAATAGATGGACACCCGGAAAAAATCGTCGACCTCAATGGACCTGACTTGGTACAGCATTTCAAAAGAAATGGTGGCTTAAACCGTTTTTTTTTTTTTGACCGCCAAACCTGAGTTTTAAAATCGTCCCCAGTACTATTATAGTGCAACTGTAGTTTTAACATCATGCTTTGAAATGTGTGATTAGGAGAACAAATATTTCACATCACTGGTATAATTAAAAAATAACTTTAGTCATTATAGAGGTATCACTGTAAAAATGTAACAAATCTGATTAAAAATAAACAAAACATTTCTTTGAAATGAACATTAAATTACAAAAACGACCATCCAATATCGAATATCAAACAAGTTTCCCTCGTTGTTCAAACACTAATGAAGCTACAGACTACACAATATTGACTCTTCCGTCTCTGGTGTATCTTGCCGGAAAAGCAATTTCGGTAAGTGATTTTTTAAACAATTGCTGTTTACCAACGCAAAGACACAATTAGTTTCCAAACTATAGGAGTCTTCAAAATCAAATATTAACTACAATAATATTGTAATATCTTTTAACATTAGATCATGGTAATTCAAAAATTTTGTGTCCAATCCCTTTTGTAAATTATTTACAAATAAACTACGTTTAAACTCATTCAAAAATTTAAAGCCGACAAAAAATAATGTGACCAAAATAGTAAAGCCGATTCCATTTAAATATTTAATCATTTTACGCTTATGCATTCTTGTGTCACTTACCTTTTTGTCCCCCGCCTTTCGCGAAAGCGGGGGACTATAGAAATTCCGTCATTCCGGATGTCGTTTCCGGATGATAACTTGAGTATCCCTTGCCCGATTGAAACAAAACTTATACAGATGGAAGGAATAGGGAAGGGCAAGAACCCTATTGATTTTGGGGTCAGTAGGTCAAAGGTCAAGGTCACAATTTCTAAAAATAGAATTTATTGCACCAAAAATTGGTCTGTGTGGGAAATTTTTATTTTTTATCCGATTTCGAAGGGATTTTTTCCATTAGATTCCTCTCAATGAATGCTTTCATATATATGCCAACAGATTTCTGGTATCTCTTACCGTTTTCAAGATAATTGGGGTCAAAGGTGTTGGGGGGGGTTTCCGGATGTCGTTTCCGGATGATAACTTGAGTATCCCTTGCCCGATTGAAATAAAACTTATACAGATGGAAGAAATAGGGAAGGGCAAGAACCCTATTGATTTTTGGGTCAGTAGGTCAAAGGTCAAGGTCACAATTTCTAAAAATAGAATTTATTGCACCAAAATTTGGTCCGTGTGGGAAATTTTTATTTTTTATCCGATTTCGATGGGATTTTTTCCATTAGATTCCTCTCAAGGAATGCTTTCATACATATGCCAACAGATTTCTGGTATCTCTTACCGTTTTCAAGATAATTGGGGTCAAAGGTGTTGGGGGGGGGGGGTGCCAAAAAAATTTTTTTTATATTTTTCATCGGATTTTGATGGGTTTTTTTGCAAATGCTTCCTCGTGAAAAATGCAATAAAACTCTCCCCAAACATTTTTTTTCATCTTGTACAGTTTTTCAGGTAAAAGGAACATACAACTCTAAGGCGGGTGACCTTGAGCACTGCTCTATTTTTAATTTTAACTGTAAATAGGTCAGAGTTGTGTATGGCTCATGTCATAAATAAATGAGCCTGTCCCACACAACTCCTTTTCTTTCTTTTGTCCAATCTTTGTGGCCGGGTGTAATTGGGAGGGAGTCAATCAAAAGATGTGTTAACTAGGGGAAGTGCTGCCCAAATTTTTTCCAATGCTGGACTTAAGTCTCCGTCTGTCAACACTTTCAAAAATCTTCTCCTCTGAAACCACTGGGCCAAATGTAACCAAACTTGGCCTGAATCATCACCAGGGTATGGCTTCTCAAAATTGTGTTCGATTAGCCGAAAGGTCAAACAACATGGCCGCCGTTGCTAAAAATAGAACAAAGGGGTTAATTGCAGTTTTTGGCAATAACTCGAAAAACCGTTACAGATATCAAAAATCTGACGGAGTAAAACTGATGAGCATGGCAAGATCTACCTGCCCTGCAATTTTGAAGAAAATCTGAAAACCCATCTCGGAGTTATAGCCCTTTTTACGTTAAATTTTCAAAATTTTTGCATTTTTTATTTTTTATTTCAAAAAGTGTAAAAGATAGAGGTTAAGTGTAAATTGCAAAAATGTTCAGCACATCAAGGTCTACCCACCTTGAAATTTTGAAGAAAATCCATAAACCAGTGTAGGAGTTATTGCCCTTTTTTCGCCGAATTTTTTAAATTTTCATATTTTTCATCTTTTATTTCTAAAACTCTAGAAGATGAAGGTCAAGTGTAAACTGATGAAATGTTTGCCATGCTGTGGCGATTTCAAAACTGATGTTGAAAATTGTTCCTTGACCGCCATTTTCAAAATGGCTGCCCCGAAAAAGGCGGCAAAATTCAACATTGTCCGATTTCAATGAAATTTGGTTTCGAAATAGATATTGATGTTGCGACTTCAAAACTGGTGTTGAAAATTGTTCCTTGACCGGCATTTTCAAAATGGCTGCCAGAAAAGGCGGGAAAATTCAACATTGTCAGATTTCATTGACATTTTGTTTCCAAATAGGTCTTGATGTCACAACTTCAAAACTGATGTTAAAATTTTTTCCTTGACCGCCATTTTTAAAATGACCGCCAAAAAAGACAGGAAAATTCAACATTGTCCAATTTCAATGAAATATGGTTTCCAAATAGATATTGATGTTGCAACTTCAAAACCGGTGTTGAAAATTGTTTGTTGACCGCATTTTCAAAATGGCCGCCAAAAATGGCGGGAAAATTCAACATTGTCCCATTTCAATGACATTTGGTTTCCAAATAGATCTTGATGTCGCAACTTCAAAACTGACGTTAAAAATTGTTCGTTGACTGCCATTTTTAAAATGGTCGCCAAAAAAAAAGCGGGAAAATTCAACATTGTCCGATTTCAATGAAATTTGGTTTCCAAATAGCTTTAACTGTTGCGACTTCAAAACCGGTGTTGAAAATTGTTCATTGACTGCCATTTTCAAAATGGCCGCCAAAAAAGGCGGGAAAATTCAACATTGTCCGATTTAAATGAAATTTGGTTTCCAAATAGATATTGATGTTGCGACTTCAAAACTGGTGTTGAAAATTGTTCCTTGACCGGCATTTTCAAAATGGCTGCCAGAAAAGGCGGGAAAATTCAACATTGTCCGATTTCATTGACATTTTGTTTCCAAATAGGTCTTGATGTCACAACTTCAAAACTGATGTTAAAATTTTTTCCTTGACCGCCATTTTTAAAATGGCCGCCAAAAAAGACAGGAAAATTCAACATTGTCCAATTTCAATGAAATATGGTTTCCAAATAGATATTGATGTTGCAACTTCAAAACCTGTGTTGAAATTGTTTGTTGACCGTCATTTTCAAAATGGCCACCAAAAATGGCGGGAAAATTCAACATTGTCCCATTTCAATGACATTTGGTTTCCAAATAGATCTTGATGTCGCAACTTCAAAACTGATGTTAAAAATTGTTCGTTGACTGCCATTTTTAAAATGGTCGCCAAAAAAAGGCGGGAAAATTCAACATTGTCCGATTTCAATGAAATTTGGTTTCCAAATAGCTATTTTGCTGTTGCGACTTCAAAACCGGTGTTGAAAATTGTTCGTTGACCGGCATTTTCAAAATGGCTGCCAGAAAAGGCGGGAAAATTCAACATTGTCCGATTTCAATGACATTTTGTTTCCAAATAGGTCTTGATGTCACAACTTCAAAACTGATGTTAAAAATTGTTCGTTGACTGCCATTTTTAAAATGGTCGCCAAAAAAAGGCGGGAAAATTCCACATTGTTTCAATGAAATTTGATTTCCAAATAGATATTGATGTTGCAACTTCAAAACCGATGTTGAAAATTGTTTGTTGACTGCCATTTACAAAATGACGTCTCGACTTCAAAACTGGTGTCGAAAGTGGTCCTTAGCAAGAACGTTTTTTGTCAAAAATAAGCCAAACAAAGAAATACAGTAAAACATGATCAGACTTTAAAAACAGTTCAAGATATTGGAGGTGTTCAAGCTACAAAAGCTTTAGAAACTGAAGATCAACTATATAACTTACAATGTTTCCTTGATTAAGGCAACTGAAAGCCAGGTGAGCGATACAGGCTCCTGGGAGCCTCTGGTATATCAATTTAAACATTCTAAATAACTTTAACTCCTACACAAACCATTTTGCTCCTACCAAATTACAACTTCTCCAACCAATTAGGTTTGACCCCATGACAAAGGACTCTCAGTTCACAAAATTAAGTTGTCATTTCTCAAATAAACTTGTGTCGGGCCTAGAGGACTACTGTTAGTGTTGAACCCTGACATGTTGGTGCTACACTTAAAATTAGACAAAATATGAATAATAAATATTTGTCTGTATTTCAGTATCTGATATGTCTGGTGTGTGTAACGGGAGTACTACTAGGTGGCTGCATTTACTGTTATGTCTACAGAATAGAGGTAAGTATTATAAACATATTAATTTTCGCGGTGTACTTACATTGTATTTTCACTATTTTCGCGGTTAGCTCTGGAACGCAAAAAATAGCACCTGTAAATATAAGATTTTGTGTAGAAAAAGCCTTATTTGCATTGAAACCATGAAAATTGATACTTGCGAATATGTCAGTCTTTCATAAACCGCAAAAATAAGCATTGCGAAAATTGATAAGTTTACAGTAATATTTGCTAAGAAATGCTTAAGGATAGAGAAAATTAGTATTAAATGTACAAGGTTATGTATTTTGCAATCTTCTGTGATTTTATGAAATAAAAAATGTTCATGACAGTTTGAGATAAAACTGTTTTCACTATAAATGAATTACTTCACCATTTTTTTTATTGAAAAGTAGAAGTTACAAAAAGTAAATTAAAACTAGATTTGCAATTGCAAGCAATAGCTGATGTCGCCCCTGGCAGTCAATTTGATGCTTCCATCTTGTTTACAGCGTCAAAATCTAGAAATCAATTTTCATTGAAATCGGACAAAGTTGAAATTTTTACGTAATTTGGCAGCCATATTGGAAATAGTCAGCCATTTTGAAATTTTTTTTATTGCATGTCCATCTTCATATGGTGATTCAACTTTTTGCCAAATTTGAATGAATTCTGTGATGGCATGTGTGAGATTTCACCATTTTTACTGAAATCGGACAAAGTTGAAACTTCAACGTAACTTGGCATCTTGAAAATGGCAGCCATTTTGAAAATTTTTGTTGTTGCATGCACATCTCCTAAAGGTGATCCAACTTTGTACCAAATATGAATAACTTCTGTCAATGCATCTTTGAGAAAACGCCCGGACAAAAATAGGTGGAAGAAAGAAACAATTGTGGAATAATAATAACAAAGAAACGGACCAAAAACAATATGTCGTCCTGACTACGTCTGGGGCGACATAAAAATAAGTAAAGAAAAATTAGTAATTTAACAGAATTTCTTGTTGTCATGTTATGTTTATAGTCTTATGACTTTTGTCCTTGATCATAGTCCTATAATATAAGCCTTTGTAGGTTCATATCCTTTACATTCAATGTTTTCATTGGACTTTTTATACCCCCGCAAACAATTTTTTTTGGGGGGGGGTGGTAAATAGGAACCACTCTGTTCGTCCATCTGTCTGTCTGTCTATCCATCTGTACATACATCTGTCCTGTCCATACTTATGTCTGTCCGTCCATGTACCATGTCAGAGCATGTTCTCGTAAACCGCTGCATGGATTTCGATGAAATGTCGCACAGTTGTAGTACATCACCTGAACATTTGCATGAAGTAATATGGTTGCTGCCCATAATTTTGATGGGGAGAAAATTTGTCTTTGAATAATCTCTGGAAATCTGGGGGATGAACCTTGATAGCGCATGTTCATGATGTTCTCCTAAACGTCTGCTTGGATTTTGATGAAATGTTTCACAGTTGTAGCACATCACCTGAAGATGTGCATGAAGTTATATAGTTGCTGCTCGAAATTTTAAAGGGGAGATAATTTATCTTTGAATATTTTCTGGAAGAAAAGGGGGGACAAACCTTGTCAGTGCATGTCTTCTTAAATGGGTATTTGGATTTTGATGAAATGTTACACAGTTGTAGTATACCACTTGAAGATGTGCATGAAGTAATATGGTTGCTCTCCAAAATTTTTAAGGGGAGATAATTTGTCTTTGTATATTTTCTGGAAAAAAGGTTCGGAGGTATATCATTGTGTCCATACTTGTATTGAGTCCTCATTTGGACTGTGTCCACAACTGTATTCTGTCAACACACACTGAACTTTACACTTGCCATATTGATTCAGGGTTCCATTCGCAGGGTGTATAACTGGCTACCATTTGGCAAATTTCAAAGTCTAGTGAGCCTGTTCAGTTTTTATACGGCCGCAAAATTTTTGCGGTCGTATATTGGTATGGTGTTGGCGTCGTCCGCATCTGCGTCGGCGTCTGTGGACAGCATAACTTTGCTTCTAGTGGACTGATCTTTATGAAATTTTAATATGATGTATCTTGGCACATGCGTAAACAGTTGTTTTAATTTTGAGTTGATGGCCCCGCCCGTTTTAGAAAAAGGGGCCAAAAAGGGGTGAAATTGGGTGTTTTCACATTTTTGACTGTAGAATCTTTATTAATTGTTGGATTTTGATGGGATTTGTTTCAGTGTGCTCCTGAGGAAATTTCCAATCTGGGGTATGCCAACGGATTTCACGTAGCATGTACCGCTCACGAGATAAATGGGGCCCAACAGGGGCAAATCTCAAAAAAAATTGAATTTTTTATTTTTAGTCCGATTTTGATGCAGTTTTTTTCAATGGATTCCTTGTGAAAAATTAATATGGCGCTCAGCTATTAGATTTTTGATAACTTGTTTCCATTCCCAGCTATGAGGGGCAAAATGGGGCCAAAATTGTGAATTTGCAGATTATGTAGAATTTTTATTTT
>MJUU01000361.1:142823-153231 GCA_002080025.1 Modiolus philippinarum | reverse complement strand
AAAAAAAATTATTCTTTAGTTCTACAAATTAAAATTAAATTCCACTATTTCTTAGAAGTAGGTTTGGAATATTTATTTTAATTGGCAGCAAGATTAAAGTTTTAATTTACAAAGTTCCCCCTCCCCCTGAATATGAATATCAAATCGTCAAAACCGTAACAGCCAAGATAAGTTTAGTATTTCACAAATTATTTCTTAATTTTGCTGATTATAGGTCAAAAACTTTACGGTCATTTTCCCAAAGCAAAGTTAAGTTAGCTCGAAAGCCGACTTATAAAAGTTTTTTACTGTATTAAGAATTATTTTCTAAAAGGAAATATTTATCTCCATTCAATATCGTACATGGATACAGATCCGATGGAGTGTTTATAATCTGCAAAGGGATATGAATATCTTTTTTAATTTAGACGTCGACAAGAGTGTCTTTGTTCTATCGTGAATGTATAAGATTGTTGTCTGGTGTACATTTACTCCATATCCCTTTACATGTACACAACAAAAATACATCAAAAACCAATTCTCGATTTGAATTATAAATTGTCACGCCAATTTCTATATTTACAAAGATGTATGATCATTAAGGCGTTAATTTGTTCCTATGTTGGGTCATTTTCAGAATATGCTCAGATGTTGCCGAAAATCGAGTCAGGTGGTCTCTAATAAATGTATTTCTTGAAAATAGGATTAATATATGCTACACGTGTATGTTTTCTAGATTATTAGCAGACGAACATAGCCGTAAATAGCTTTTTGTGTCCATTTTAGCTATTTTACAGTGTTTGAGGGGATAGTACTCCACAAAATACACCAAGAATCAAAACATTTTTTGTTACGAATGAATAAACATTTGGCCTTTAAAACAGCAGTTAGATTGCTTCGGTTCTGGATGTCCTATACAACGAATTTCAACAAAAAAAAACCCCGTCAAATTGTATATAAGTGGTAAGTTCAGTGGCTGAATCTGTTATCTAAATGTATGAAAACGCATTCGATTTGATTTTGTTATAACAGTTTATGTAACAGATGACCTGTTACCGCAGTTTTCGAGAAGATTTTATGCATTTGGAAAATTAGTATGCTGATTGAAATAAATTCCCGGGTAAATGGCCATACTTCTTCCTTTGTAAATGTAGTCAATTTCGTGTCGAATCGTGTAGGAAATTATCTCAAATATAGGCCTCGTTTTGCGTAGAAATAATAATGCAAAATATTTTGGTTTTTTATATAGAAGTTGATATCATATACCAGAGACATATAATTACAGAGATTGGCAACGCTACTATCATCCCATATTAATCATAACAAACATGGTACGGCCACATCAGAAATTCTTAAATTACTTCTAATTTAGTCGACATATTTCTAAACCGAAACGTGAATTGATAATTTAATAGTTGTGTTTAGAAAATTTGAATTAGAAATATTAACAAGTAAAAAAGATATTGGCAAATAAAGTGGAGTCTTCATGTGGAAATCTGACAACGAAGATCGCGATGTGCCTTGTTTACTTTTGAAACTCCTCTTTTATTTCCGTGATTACAACTTCCTAGTTATAAAAACTGGAAAGCATTTTACCATTGTGGTTGTGTTTAGATAGTTTTTTTTTTTATGATATTTTCATACATTATCGAGATATTAGCGATTTATGTTTGTGAAGTGGAAGTTTTATCGAAGTCTCGATGGCGGCGAGATTTCACGGGAATTCGGCAAGTTGCAAATCTGTAATTATATGTCTCTGCTTATACTCATTTTCCTCAAAGAATGTCAAATAACAACATTTAGAACCACTTATGCACCATTAAGATAGCATTGAATTATCTGTTGTGCACCAACTTCAAAAATATTGAGCCTTTGTAAAGAAGCATTATTTATACAACTAATAAACTATAGATACTATGTATTAATGTAATCGCAACATCCATTAAATGAGGAAAAAATAACAAACCAATTGAAAAAAGTATTGTCTTCACAGAGCAGGCAACAGTGTTCGTAAATTTTACTAGGGTACTTATCGGAGTGTGTACTCCAGGTTATAGCAAGGATTTGTATAGTTGGAAGGATTCGAATCTCGCGGTGATTTTCTATTAATTGCATTATAAGCTGGGGCGTATGCGAGATTACAAAATATTACCCACAATGCATTGCTCCCACGCTAATTTTGTTCAATATAATGGCGGAAAGTGTTATCGCTTCGGAAATAAGTAGCCTGTTTATGTGTTCAGAACATTTATCCAACTATATTTTATACATATTTAGCGAAGAAAATATAGTTATGATACCAAGAGAAATAGTTAGATAGAATTTTAGTCCCAGTTCCAACTTAGGTCAACATTTCCACCCTCGCAAACGTCACGGTATTGTCAGTCTTCTTCGTATATTATTTATTTAAATCTCCTCCTTCAAAATCAACAATTATGTAATAAACGTGTTTTTCGGTAATCAAGTATGTATGATTTAGTTGCTGAATAAGTAAAATGATATATTTTTCTTGCTTTGTGACAAATTTGACTTGTTTTGTTTGTGACCATTCAAAATCAAGAGAGGTTACAGCGTGGAACGACGATTAATTATTTTCCTTAAGAGCCGAGATTAGAATATAAAAAGGTAAAAACACCGTTCCTTCACATATAATGGTTTTATATCAATTTGTTGAAGAAATTTTAGGTTTGTTGAATAGTTATATCTGGTTTTTATTCGTTTCAAACTATCACGATCTGAAATGCACGCCCGAGGAGGATGGGACTTGATTTTACATAAATTTACATGAAATGGCAGTTAATATCTGGCTCTGATATGGAAAATCGACATATCATATCGTGTTTAGAAAGAGAAAAATAAAAGTTGGTTAAAGCAATATTAGGTTTGAAGCGAGTAGAGCAATTTGTAGTGGCGAGTAAAACGAAATCTCGCTACGGTGGATATAACGAGACAATAAGAGATGCGAATCCTTCTCACTATACAAATCCTTGGTTATAGGTAGCGATTAATTTATCACTTTGAATAGATTTTATATGTTCATTTAGTGGGTATCATAGCAAAATCCCTGCTACATAAATTATGTACGCACGGGAAATTTCATGCACAATTTTGGGATGATATTTCAGGTATACATGGTCATTTTAGCAATTTCTAGAGATTTCATATCTAATTCCCTGATGACTGACAATTTCAGGTACCAAATTTTGTTCTTAAATAATTGACCATAGAAATTCAGGCAAAACATAGAAATAAAACTCGTTTGTATTGAAATCAGTATGCTTTATATATCAATATACATAAGTTTGGTTCATAATTTTCTTCTCTTACTATAAATTCTGGTCTTAAATTTCGAATGACCTGAATAATTTCGAACTTTGGGATTAAACCTTATGACACCCCAGTCAGATTGAAGTCAAGTTACCCCCGCTGAGAGCTTGGTATGGTAAAAAATCTATGTGCAAAAAGAAATCTATAACATTATAAGAAAATTCGCACTATAACCTGATAATGCTCCTGGTAAAACAAAAAGATTCTTTCTAATTTCATCCCTCAAGAAATTCTATGGCCGTCACCATAGCATCATTGAAAGATATGACGTGTCAGTATCCCAAATGAAAGTTGACATTTTCAGCTAGATTCACGTCTTCCCGGATCTGACTACCGACTCTGACATTTTCCCTGATTGAATCAATCACAGTATGACGGGTGCTGTTAACAGAGCAGGACATGCTTACCCATCCGGAGCACCTGTTGTCACTCTCAGTTTCACTGGAGTCCACATTGTGAGTGCTTTTGTTCTGGATGTTGTGAATTTTGTTTCTGTGCTTTGTGTTTGTCTTGCGTCGTTCTTTTTGTTTCTAGCTTCATTGTTTTCTATGTTCTCGTTTTTGCCCTGTCTTTGGACTTCGATTTTTGTGAATTTCACTCCTTTGTTCCTGCGGTATTCTGCTGCCGTTGTTCCATGCAAATCATGAGTTGGTGGACACTAAAGCCATTTTTTTCAGTAAAATATGTAAAAAAAGGTCATGCTATCTGATTTTTAAGGGGTGCTTTAATTGGAACTGAGTATGAAATTTAGTTGCCTTGATTTTATTCAAATTTTCAGTTCAGTGCGCAAACATTCTGTGCATATTTTGCATTCAATGGGCTAGCACCTTTTGTAAGTGTAAGCCAAATAGTATCCTATGAAATATGATCCTAATGGAACAAATGTTATTGGTATATCTATGAAATTAATTCCGTCTAGAGCTTATTTCATAAGGTGAGCATTAGATACTTTCCAGCTGGAGATTATTTCACTGAGCGACTATGAAATTTGTTCCTTTGGAACTTATTTTACGGTGGATAATATAAACCGTTACATAAGTTTGTTGAAATAAATAAGTTAACGTTTTCTTGGAAACAAACACACAAATTTGACTTTATTTAGCCAAGGACCATTTAAACACATGTAAATCGATGTCTCCTATTTAGTACAGGTAATCAAATATACTTGTTTTATGATCTTGTTAATTTGACACAGTTGGTACGTTGATTGCATTAATAAACAATTTTCAACTGTACACACGTGTAGGGGTCTGGTACTAGTAGGGGTAGTATTTTCAATAAATGACGATATTTATAGATGTGTTGGTGTACAAACTTGTGTGTTGTGTTGTCAATAACTATGCATATGACATAACTTGCATTTGAAGTCTAAAGTAAAGATGTATAAATGCTTTGTTAATATGAAAAAAAAAATTACAAAGAACATATCTTTTACTTTATAATACTACAGATATTAATACCAACTTGAATGAAGCAGTTCCATTTTATAATAGAGTCGGTTTTATCGTCGCCAGTGTAAAACACATCGCGTGTGGTTTTGGCATCGTCTCCAGTGTGCAATATAAAGTGTTGTGCATCTTCAGTCACAACATGGCATTACCATAGCAAAATCCCTGCTACATAAATTATGTACGCACGGGAAATTTCACGCACAATTTTGGGATGATATTTCAGGTATACATGGTCATTTTAGCAATTTCTAGAGATTTCATATCTAATTCCCTGATGACTGACAATTTAAGGTACCAAATTTTGTTCTTTAATAATTGACCATAGAAATTCAGGCAAAACATAGAAATAAAACTCGTTTGTATTGAAATCAGTATGCTTTATATATCAATATACATAAGTTTGGTTCATAATTTTCTTCTCTTACTATAAATTCTGGTCTTAAATTTCGAATGACCTGAAAAATTTCGAACTTTGGGTTTAAATCTTATGACACCCCCGTCAGATTGAAGTCAAGTTACCCCCGCTGAGAGCTTGGTATGGTAAAAAATCTATGTGCAAAAAGAAAGCTATAACATTATAAGAAAATTCGCACTATAACCTGATAATGCTCCTGGTAAAACAAAAAGATTCTTTCTAATTTTTAGAGGAAAATTGTTTAAGCGCTGAAAAATATTTTTTTTTTGTTTAAAACTAATGCAGCTGTAAATACATGTAATGTCCAAAATTAAAAGAACTGAAATGTAAACAAAAGGTAAAAAGTTTTTCACGAATAAATTATAGTCCTATAAATCATATTTCACCGACCGGAAGAAATCCAATTGCTGCTGCCTTAAACCAGAGACATGTCTCTGCTTAAACTTATCCGAAAGGCATATGTATATTAAGTTTCACATATTGAGATAAGCAAGCCGGATTGCCATGACGACATGCGATGTTTCATTTAAGTAAAGGTATAAAACAGGTTTACAGGTGCTCACAGCGTATTCATGTTAAAAGAACCTACTGTTTGAGTTAGTCGAAATATATCCTAAACTTTGATTAACTTATGCAAGTACTATATTTGTATTTGCATTATTTGGATCAAACACTATGAATAAAGCTCTAATAAAATCCGACACCTCACAAACTGCGTTATATTTTGACAATACTTATAAAAGGTGGCTATCATTGACCTTAATGAGTAAGGTTTTCAATGGCATGTCGGAGGGGTGGGCAGGGGGTGTCATCTCTTTCTCCTGCCCTCTGCTCCTTTGTCCCATCCCTCTCTCCTTTCTCCAGGCCCCTTTCTACAGGTCTTTCCCTCTCTTGTCCCTTTTCTCAAGCTCCTTTTAACGTTCTCATATCCCCTCTCTCCTTTCTCTGTGTCTCCATTTATTCATGTCCGCCGCCTCTTGTCGCAGTGTTATTTTCTTTGAAACTAAGGTGAATTCAATCATTGTTGAACTAACTCAATTCTTTTTTATAATGAGAGATAATTAAATAATATATATCAAACTTTTAAACTAATCATTCTTTTATTTTGAATTGTTTCAATTATTTATATATTTTCATGAAGTCTACAGGGAATCAAGGATGCAAATCAAGTCCAACAAAATACAATGAATATGTAATTCGTCAATACACAGAAAAATTATGTTTACACGTGCAATGCTATGAGCAACTGCAGCAAAGTCTAAATTGATGTCAATCGTCCGTTCGGATGTCACCAAGGGACATACTGTATACTTGAAGCGTGTTTCGCCATGAATGAAATCAAGAAAAAAAATAATCTTTATGCGCATCTTTTTTTATGTATTTTCTGAAATGAAAATAATTTCATTGCAGTCTGCAACAAAAGACAATTCAGTTCAATAAAGTAACTTTCGAAAATTTAATCACTCTGGAATCTGTCCACAGCATAACTTGTAGCTTTACATAGATAAGGAAACTAATTTTAATTTCACATTTAGGACGATTTTACCGATTTTCATTGCATTTTTTTCATTAACACTTGCCACTTTAAGGGTAATCGTCCTCCATTTATTCTGATGGAAAATTTCTACAACAGACTTTTTCAGCTGAAATGTTTTAAGTAACATTCATGATTCTATTTCTTTCGCTTATGTCTTTTTAAACATACCTTTTTGCCACATTACCAAGTTTAAACTTTTGTGTAGTTTGTATTGATGCAATTTGTATTGATGCACTTTCATACAAAGTTCCGAACCCGGCCTTTAAGCTTTTCATATTCAAGCAGTTTAAGAAGGCTACAGGGCTTATATCTGTTGACCTAGACGTTATTGTTTTGTGTATTGCTGGCTCCCGACCGTACGGGAAATGTTTTATGTAAACATCTTGTAGAAATAATTGATATACTATGGTGGTCATGGTGTGAAAAATTAAAAACTTTTCTGCAATCAAGGATTTGTTACTACAATCTGCTTGCAATCATGCTGGTGTAGTACAACTACTGCGCCTCTGTATGTCTTGTTGATGCAGTTAAAAGCATTAATAAATAAATCGTTTTCGTCTAATAAAATAAATAATCTATTTTTGTTTTAATTTATATTCAACATTATACCGTCAAACATTATAGAACTATTTCAGGTATGCCTAGTGTCAACGGGAAATCGATGTGTATTCTGCTTAAATTTGAATTGAATGCAATTTTATTTTTCGTAATAGTTTAAAAAATGCTGAAATACAAAATTATAGGAATAAAAATAAAATATAGCGATAATACAATTTTAAAAAAGTTGTATAAACGTAAATATATATGTATGCCACAAGTTTTATGCATTTTTAGATTATTTTTATTTATTTTATAAAATACATTTCAGTTTGAATAAACATCGCAAAAATGTTAATTTGACCCACTGCTATTTGTACACGTGTCGGAAGGTGCTCAGGTAAGTTTGTCAGGTCACCTGTGCTGTGTAATGCGATTAAAACAAGTGCCCCGTGGCTAGCCGCGGTTTTAGTCCAACGGGTCAGATATTATAATATCTGTTCCTGACAGAATAAATGATATATACTATTGGTTCCAAAAGGAAGAAATATTATGTCGATGTTTATAATATTTAAAAAAAAATAAATTATCTCACAGAAAGTAATTAATTGTTCCTTTATAGTAAAATAAGAAGAAATATGAAATTGAACCATATTTGGAATATACAAAAATTTAATTGAAAATAGAAAATATATTTTAACGAAATTAAGAGTCAGCGATCATATCTTAGAAATTAAAAGGGAAAAGTACAAAAATATTAAACGAGAAAAAAGAAAATGTAAGAACTGCAATTCCAACACTATTGATGATGAAGAACATTTCTTATTTTCATGTAATAATAACATAAAACTTTTTACAGGAAATAAAACGTTTAATTCCAAATATTGAAAGTAAACTAGATAAACTGTTTGTATGTTTAAATTACCAAATATTGAAAGTAAACCAGATAAACTGTTTGTATGTTTAAATTATCCACAAATCGTTCAGTATACTGCTTCATTCGTTACAAGGTCTTTTGCGCTGAGGAGAGTGGACTCAAAAACTGCATGATTTTTCATTTTGTAATCTTTATTTGTTTTTTTATGGTTTGTTATTGTTCATGTGTGCCTTCAACCCTAATGTATATGGGTACAAATGTGCATTTAAATAAATAAATACTATAATATTTTTTCAAATTGAACTATTGTCACGTGGAACAAATATATGTTTACACAGGCAGCGCTTTAGGGACCGTCCATTCAACTTGAAAAAAAGGGGGTATGTTTTTTTTTCCAAAAAATATTTTGGAGCTAATTTTGTGTGAAAAAAATATTTTGGCTGCTAAAATGATTAAAAAAAATCTGAAAGAGGCGTTCTGTCCCCCAAAAATAATATTAATATAATGTATATGGGTACAGATGTGCATTTAAATAAATAAATACTATAATATTTTTTCAAATTGAACTATTGTCAGGTGGAACAAATATTTGTTTACACAGGCAGCGCTTTAGGGACCGTCCATTCAACTTGAAAAAAAGGGGATATGTTTTTTTTCCAAAAAATATTTTGGAGCTAATTTTGTGTGAAAAAAATTTTGTTGATGCATGTGAAGAAAAAATGTCCAGAAGAAACCATAACCCCCCTTGAGCTTAAATGGTCGGTCCCTTAGTAATTGGAACGTCGTCAATTCAATTAACAATCTCCGATCAGCAGATGACCCGAATACTAGTACATGTATAGTGCGAGCGAGTGGCCACATAACATAATAAACATGATATACAATCATGTCATCTGACTCATTTTGCGAAGTTAAACGTTTGAAAACAGGCGTATTAATGTCTGGATCTGGTATAATTCATACACTATGACCAATTTTTAGATCAGAACGAGGAAAATCATCGAAATTTCTCTTCTTGCCACTATTGGTACTTCTGAAAAGCTGTCATACTGGTCTTTGCAGATTATTAAAAGACAACTGAAACGGTCCTTTATTTTATAATAATTTACTTGCAAATTACACCCACAGGGGTAAGCAAATACAAACATATAGTAATTATTTACTGGGAAAACTATACAATTACTAATTTTCCAGTGAAACAACGGCAGTAGAATACCAAAGGAACAAGGGAAGCGAAGACTACAAAAATCGAAATCCGAAGACATGGCAAAAACGGCAACAGAGAAAACAAAGACAAGACAGGGACGTGAGACAGCTACAAGCACGGAAATAAAAAGACGACATTAAAAACTAAGGCACTTAGTTGAATCATGAAATGTTGAATCATCTAAATAGATCATGTCTCGCATTATTCGACCTAAAGAAGTCGTTTAGAGGTTTTTTATGTGAAATGTCAAATCCAATTCTGGAAAGCGTTGAAGAAAACCAACGCCCTATTTACATATCGGAACTCAAACAAAATTTCACAACTGAATTTGCCTTTAAAAATTCGGATCCAGTTTACAAATGAATGAATATTCCAACATAAATGTTGCACTTTTTCGTTCGTTTATGCTTTAAAAATAAGCCATTACTTATAAATAATTGTAGTATTCTTCAAATAAGTGTTGCATTTCAATCTGTTAGTTTCGCCGTCTTATTTAGGGGAGCTAACAATGTCTCACTAAAGTTATCCGATACTCTCCCTACTCCTAAAAACGTTTGAACCTTTCACATTTATAAGCCATGGAAATTCAATCGATTTTTAGATGTGAAAAATATCTGGCGTTTGTGTTACTTTAAATTATTGCTTCAAATGGAACCATACTTAGCTACAAAGATCTACAAAGGTCCTTTCGTCTTCTTGAAATATAATAATCTATATCTTATCTATATATGAGGACCACTGGAAAACATTTGATTAACAGTGGATACATGTATGCTCTATATACATTTCAGTTATGGTGTACTTGTTCTTGAGAGAATCTCTCATATGGATATGCTATCACACTTTCATATTTTGGCCTTATAATTTTTTGTAATCTGAAATTGTAATTCTGACCACCTGTTTATTGTGCCCACATCTCATAATTTTACTTTGCCAAGTTTTCTTACAATTGGCTCGATGAGTGCCCTGTGGTTGTTTGAATGTTGTTATCGTCTTCTGTCGTCTTTTTGTCGGGCAGTGGATGACAGCGATTGTAAGAACACTTCGGCAGTTAACTTTAAGTTTGTTGACGATCCCG
>MJUU01000361.1:92513-134949 GCA_002080025.1 Modiolus philippinarum | reverse complement strand
AAAAAACTTCAGACAGCTTACCCATTAGGGTTAAATAACCACATCATGGGTCAGGGTAACATTTCTCAGCATGCTTCAATTGACATCATGGGTATTTCCTCTCCGAAGTTACGACATCGTAGGTCACATGGCCGAAGAGTTAATTATGATATAAAAAGCAAACGAAAGAACCTCATCAATGTTAAAGATCTATAAACTGTTTTCAAAAACAATGGGCGGCATGGTTTGTTCACTAAACTTTGTTCTATACCTGTCACACATCTTTATAAAATCTCTCTAGAATGTGATACAATGTCTGTTAATAGTCCGCTCTACGAATGTTCTAAAATTATCGACGCTTTTTGCTTCCATCGACTTTATCCTAGAATCGACAAACCGAATGAACACAAAAAAACATTTTTTTGAATAAAATATATTAATACGGGTATCGATTTGATTGATATTGCAGGCATTTTGGGAACCCGGATGTTCAAAAACTTAATCCAGTTTATTTTGATAATCAGGATATGCCTGTCATCTCCTTTACTTAAAAAAACCTACTAGAGGTATTTTTTCAATTACTCTTCTATTACCTGTGATGCTAATTTCGAGAAAAACTACCCTAGAAGCTGTGACTGTTCCAATTCGCCTTATCGCTATGACCCTTGTGGGCATATGTCAACGGGGGACTTGAGCATTATTGTAGACAAATAAGTTAGATGATTCTTTAGAAAAGGACCTAAATATCTCCCACCTTCGAAAATAAACTGGCAAATTTGTTTCGACATTATTAAAGACTCGCTAACCAACTATTGTATAAAATGGTGCAAACGAGAAAGTGCAGACAAACATGCTCTTAATATGTTTAAAGATAAAATCATTAGTAAAGTCACCAACACAATTAATTTCTATAAAGAAAATTATTATGAGTCACCACCTAAGCTGTCTGTTAACAAAATTAAGTCCAAACTGAAAGAACTTGGTGAGAAATATGTGTTTGCACCTGCCGACAAAGCTTCAAACAACGTTGCCATCATCTGAAAAAAATTCTAGAAGACTTTACTTATATACTGGCCTCTCACTGATAGTGCCGATGTCTATTGAAATACATGAAGACTCTTTACCAAATCCTTCGGGGAGTTTTGAGTTTGATTTTCTTCCGTAGTGCGACCGTGTTTTACCACCAGACTAGATTCCTTGAGCTAGCCGGCAGTTTAACGGCTAGTACTCTTTGACCCTTCTTTCAAAATTACGTTTTGTCATAGCTTTTTCTGTTCCAAGATAGTGGTCATTGAGTTAGTAGGAAAAAGGAGGGAAACGGGGAATTCGTCAAAGAACTCAAAGCCACCGAACGGTGAGGAAACCCCACACCCAACGGCAGGTCGGAGTTGGCCCCTAAAAAAGAGTAATCAAGCTCAGCGAAATAAACATGTTGTCTCCTTGACATTTACCCCATTTCCTTTCTTTTTCATATCATCCTAGTAGTCTACCTGCATTGGGTTTAATTCGCATGTTTATGATAATATAGGGAAACGGGATAGAGAAAGGGGAGGTTTGGGTACCCGTAAACCGGTTTAAACCTACCACTGGCTTTTGCTAGTGCCGGTACCAAGTCCGGCTATCCCGAGTTCCTATCGTTATTTATGTTTATCTCTTGTTTTTATTTTGTTTTTTCTGGTGCAGTTTGCTTGTAAATTATGGCATGTAATTGTAGTTCCTGGCCATTGTACGTGTTTGCTGTTTTCCTGTTTTTGTAATTTTGTTACTCATCACTTGAAGTCATCTCTCCAGACGTTTTATGGTCGACATCGCCATCTTGTGGACCGCTATGGTATATATGTTTCCCAGATGACAACAGATCTTTCCCTTTAAAAGCTTAATTGTTTTTCCTCTACCGGATTTGACATGCTCAACACGACCGGTATCTTTTAAGAAGCAGTAGATGCTTACTCTACCGGTGCACCTGATCTCACCCATGTTTTTTTTTATTGGTTTCGTGTTGTGCCTCTTTGTGTGTGTGTCTTCATTTTTCTTTTCTGTGCCGTACTCACATCGTGTTGTCTCTGTTTCTTGGTTGTTTCCGATGTCGCCATTGTCCTTGGGTTTTTCGTTTTGCATTCACGGTTCGGTTCTCTCTTACTTTCATTCAAAATACTAAGTATACATCGTTTTTGTGACTATCACGTGTGCTTAGTCGATCAAGACAAACATTGATGAATATAAATGAGGACGTCTTGCAAGACGAGGTTTTTCAACAAATGTATGTTCAATACACAGATTTTAGGATTTCAGTAAGAGGTAGATCCCAGATTTTAGGAGTTAAACTCCATTGCCGAGAACGAATGAGAAAATTGGGTCTATCCCCTTAGACTTGAGAACGTTTCATACTCGCACTTCAACTACAAATATACGCCCTGTACATTTAGAAATTCAAAGTCAGAACAAAAAGTGATTGACGTTCTGTGTATAACTAAAATGATAAACTAAAACAAAAAGAAGCCGAATAGTTATAGTCACAAAATATTCTTCAATCTTTGATATTTCCCTACATTTACAACCTTTGACATACTGTGTCAAGGCACATACTGTGTGATGAATAATCAGCTGTTCAAGTACAAGGCGACGCTCGAGTCCCGCCTCAACTTAAATCAGAACTTTAATCGGGATAAGATATGTTATTTTAGCTCAACTTACCATTTCAAACCAATCCAATTGATTTGATTCTTTTTCCAACTTTTACATATTTTATTGTTTTCATAGGATCATATTTCTTGTGCGATTCCTCAGAAATATATCCATTTTGATACAGAATGAAGTTCCAGTAGAAGACACTCTTTACAAGATTATCTTGAATACCTAAATATTGCAGCATGGTTTGCATAAATTTCATTTCAAAAAATTGTTCTTTAATTCAACCAGAGTGTTTAGGGGAGAATTTTATCTGTACTGTAACTTCCAAGTTAAGGAAATTACAGTATAACTTGTCTTTAACTTCGAATGTTAAGTACATATTAAACTCCTCCCCTAAACACTGTTGTTGAACTATAAAGTTAGGTATTCGAGATGAGTAACAACAATAGAGAAATGTCCTTCCATAAGCATAACATATCAAAAAGGGAATTAATTTAACAGATAAAACCTCAAAAAGAGATGAATGAAAACTAATTTGAGAAACCTGTATCAACCACATAACTGCCAAAAACCAGCAAATTTGATTCAAAAGACAAATGACACGGATCCGGAAGAACAGACAGACGGACCTTGACTTGCCTCGATACTTTTATATTTATCTCATGCATTTACTTTTGGTATTTTTGTTCAAGAAAACGATCAACAATACTAATAACTTAATACCGAAGTAACTGTAAATTTAATTTCTGCATATGCCCATTTCGACAACTTATGTCTCTTCAGTTCAGATAAACTCTAAACGTTTGGAAGACCATTAACTCAAAGATGTTTAAAAACTGATAGAGAACAAATAACCAATAGACGACTTTCCACTACGTGAATTTTCCCGCAAAATTTTGACGTCACAATATAGATGTTCCAACGTCACAATGTTTAGTGACTCAATTTGCGCCGATTGACCCCAGGTCAACCGGCGCAATTCATTCATAAAAAAGTAAGAAGGTGGTCTATATGATCTAAATGTAAAGCCAGAATCATTCAAGGACAGAGCTTTGCGTGAGGGAGATACTCCTTAGTTTTCAACAAAATTTACCAAAAAATTTAGAAACATTTTTTTTACTAATTAACATAAAAATGATATTTCCTTTTTTTAACTTATAAAACAAATAATGAAAATCAAGAAACACAAAAAATAATGTTCGTCGACTCCTGCTGTGTATAATTATGTTGCGCAGGTCTTTTTGCCCGAGCGGTTAGAAAAGTTTCCCTCCAAACAGGCTAGTTGAAAAACAGTTTTTATTATATTTTTACCTTGTTTATACCCACAGCCTGGTTGTTGTATCTCATAGGTTCTCCCGGCAACGGTCTCCTATAGAATTTCCCACAATTTCCTAATAAACTCAAATACTCTTCAAAATATTTCGCTATAGAACGGTCACCTACAAAAAAAATTACAATATTCTCAAAAAATTGATGCATTTCTACTATATTAAAATGAAGACTAATCATTCATTAAAAAGAGCAACATTTCCACCATTTAACAGTAGACGGATAATCTTTAAACGTCATATTCATCAATATTTTATCTCAATAGCAGTGTCAGTTTCATTGACAGAGCGGGAGGTGTGGCTCCAAAAACAAAAGTATATTATGATGCCTATATAATCCAGGTTAGGTGTTACGTCAGTCATTATATAAAGCCGTGTTTCACTGCTTAGTTTGATTGCTAATTTGTGTTTAACGCCACTATTTCGTTGACTTATGTGTTTAACTTTATTGATATTATTTTTTATCATATAATTATCAGTTGTGTTGCCAAGAAAGTAATAAAACCTGATAATAAACAGGTAATTGAACATGTTCAATATTGAGTCATACTTTTGGAAAAAAATTAAAGGTGAAGTTCTGCTTTTAAATGGCAAGTAGAGATCAATAATAGATGTACATGAAACATACCTGGTTGACAAAAATGTTTTATCTTTTAGTTCTCTAGTTGTCTTTGAGCAAGTCCACCTTTTAAGGTCTTCGACTGCCTGCCCTTGAACTCGATGTAAACGCCTTTCTGGTTCTCGCCTACTGAAAATTGGTCAAATTCAAGACTGTGGTGTTCATCATATGCTCTGAACCCGAAAAATTTACAGCAATAAAAGAAAATTGTGTATTATAGTGCCTCGGCATTATGATTTCCAAATATGCCTTTCTCCCAAATTTTTTCTTCGTCTTCTGGCATTATTGCATCGGCTTGTGTGACATGTGTTCCAAAACCTTAGCTCAACAGTTCCTTCATTCTGGTGTCAAGAAATTTTCTCAATGATGCAAATGTACTATCGTTACTGTCCAGAAAGTTCTTGTCTCTCATTTTTCGGAGCAGCCCACATGCTAGTAAAGAGAGGGAACGTGGCGGATATTCACTGCCATCCTGTTTCCGACATTCCATGAAAAACTTTCCCAAATGAGCATTGATATCATCGACTGTCATTTCTTGTAGCTCTTGGACACCATACCTTACAATCATCCATTCATCAAACACGTTAAACGCCCACTGCGTATCTTTATTCTCTTAGGCTTGAATCAGATCCATTATTTCGTATGTTACTTGCTTGGCAATATTTTTATCATCGTTAGTTGCCGGTAATACTACAGAGGTTATATCCATCTCATTTTCGCCCGGAAAAGACATACAAAAGTCACCTAACACACCATCATTTGTGCTTTGCACTTCCATTTCTTCGATCGACTGAGATTATTGACTCAATGACAAGTCATTTACTCCTTCCATGAGAAAATGCTCGTCATCTATAGCCACACATATCTGTGAAAGTGAAAGTGAAATATCTTCAACCTCGTGGAGCAAAAAATCTACGTCTTACAGTTTCAGATCCATTGTGTTTAAAGAAAAGCCGCAACCTTACAAAACGTGCACGAGATATTTTCCCGCGGTTCCGAACTTTATCTTTGTTGGGCGTTAACAAGTCATTCATTGGCCAAGGTACAGCCGCAACCTTATACAACATGCACTAGATATTTTCCCGCGGTTCCGAAATTTATCATTATTGGGCGTTAACAAGTCATGCATTGGCCATGCTACAAATCAGTTAAAGTTACTCGTTTTTCATGTATCATGGGTACAACTTGGTGGCATCCTTGTGTAACGCACTCCGACACGCCCCCGCGTTGTATCCCTGATACAAGAAAAAGCTTGTCCTTTAACTATAACTAAGAGTTTCTATAACATCTATATAATTAATGTATCGTCAGTTGAAATGAAATCAAACAATTGAAAGACCATAAACCGAAAGATGCATAAAAGGTTCGAGAGCACAAATAATCAATCAATATGATCGAAAATCAGTAAAACATGAAACTACGAATGGAAAGCATATTTCTTGCTGAATTGTGAAAACTAACCTGCTGCGACCCATTGCCAGGATAAACACACGTGTTTGTATGTATTTTCGCGTCCTTGAAGCTGCAAACAGTGAAATGGAGAATCTATGGTGCAATTCATATATTTTGATAGTATTTCTACTTCTAACGCTTCTGGACATCGAACATTATGTGATAAAACTGTCTGAAAACATCCAAGCTGCAAGAGATATACATTATAATAGAAACAAATATTATTTAATTATATATTTAGCTAATAAGTAAAATGATTTCGTAGACAAAACCTCAGTGTTTCAAAACAGTATATAGATAATTTAATATCTTACGATTTTTTATAATATTTTCTTTTATTATCTAAATGTGGGTAATAACAAAATTACCTAACAGAGTTGTCAAGAGCCGAAGTCCATGAGACTTGAAATTAAAATCGTCCCTTTCGTCGTACATTTTAGTATTTAGATGACCATTTTCGCTCAATTCAAGATGTAAGTTCAGAAAATATGTAGTTCTTGTGCATTCTGTGGTTTCATTTAACTCTATAACTTGTGTATATATAAATGAGATCATTATAGCAAAAGATTTGTTAATGATGGAAAGAACATTACCAACATATCTATTAGTGAGATTGAATGATCCATTATTTTTAATCGTATGATGTTTTACGAGTCCCTGAAGAAATTCAGTCTCTAAATACATGTTTTATTGTATATGAATGTATATCGTTGAATTTCCAGTAAGATCATATGTGTTACTTATTTTCTTCTGGTTTTCCTATACCTTTGGGTCCATTGTCTTCCAAATGATGAGATTTTATCTGCAGTGAGATGATATAATATGTGGAAATGCTCATATGCAGAAATTATATTAACAGTTAGTTCGACATTTCGTTAAATGTTTTCACTAGATCGGTGCTTCTGTTGAAGAACTGCTAGACCCGAATGTTTACACCAGCCAAGAGGTCAGTACTTCGTTGATAGCCCAAAAGCCGATTTTATTTGAGAACTTGCACATCAAAATTTTGTATATTTTCTTGAAAACTAAGGGGAATCTCCCTCATGCAAAGTTCTGTCCTGAGTATGCTTTTCCTCTCAGATCATATTGGTTATTTGTTCTCTATCAGTTCTTAAACATCTTTGAGTTTATGGTCTTCCAAATGCAATGATTTAATCTGCACTGAAGAGACGTTATTTTTCGAATTGGCCATTTGCAGAAATTAAACTTACAATTAGTTCGGTGTTTAGCTATTTTATATCTAAAATGGATTTCACAAAGGAAAAAGAATTGGCAAATCTAAAAGTAATTTGACGAATCCAGTGATTTTTAATTGTTTTTCTCATAAACATGGAAAAGACAAGTTGTTTGCCCTAATTATGTCTGGGGAACCAGTTAGTCTTAAGGGAAAATGGTGAGACGACAAAAGTCATCTCCTCATGTGTAAAGATCATATGTTACGTCTTAACAAGGGCAATAGAATACCGAAGGAACAAAGGAATTGCAATTATAAAAATTAAAGTCCGGACACATGGTCCAAACGACATTTCAGAAAAACAACGACACCAGACCACTACAAAATCAAGAAATAAAAATAAAAACATTCAACACCAAGGCACTCACAGTGTGAACTGCAACTCTGTTAACAGCACCCATCAAAGTATAAGTGGGTCAATCTAAGATAATGTCAAAATCGGATCCCAAATCCGAGAATATTTGAATCTAGCTGAAAATGTCCGTTTTCATTTGGAACACCAAAAGGTCATATTTGTAAATGATGATATGTTGACAGTCAAATATTACTAGAAGGATTGAAGTATCATGGGTTGAACAAATCTCTGACTCAACACCTTTTGGGATAGTTTCTTTTTTACTCTATTCAAAAATCACTTACTACACACTCCACAGTAACGAATCGGTATATATAATAAGCTCTAATTTAAACTGCATTTTCGATAGACTATTATAAAGGAAAAATTCTGTAGTGTGATAGTAGGCATTAAGTATGTTTATAAATTTCAATGGATTGAACTGAAAAACATGGTTGTTCAGGACTGTGAATCATGAAAACATTAATTTAATTAAATAATTGAATTTTAATCGGGTTTTAACACATTTGTCAGAAAACTGAGTCGTTTAATATTTGCCAAAAACTTAAAATTGTTTGTAGATATATGGTATGTTAAAATTAAGAAAGATCTACCTTTCCACCTTTTTCTGAATTTGGAATAACTTCTGTAGAAATCAATGAAATGCCGTATTCTATCCTTTCTATTATTTCTCTTTTTGAACAATTAAAAACGAATTATCTCCTTTGCAAAAAAAACTGACTTTTATAGCTTGAAATTGGTTTAAGGTGCCAGTGTAGAATATGTAGAGTTTATGAATTAAGATGCCTATTATTGCAAACAGACTCTATGCGAATTAGAACATGGTCAGATTTTGTCAATATTTTATTCCGAGCGATATCAAATAGTTGTATTTGATATTTTCATATTACATGAACAAATAAAGGGATATGGAGTACATGTACATGGGACAAAATCCCTAAAAATACATGGTAAGATTAAGCGAAAGGAACAACGCTTCCATTGCTGTTCTTCATTTTGAAGTCACCATGAGGCTTTCAACAAAGAGCAAACACTCCTACCTCATAGTAAGTTCAAGACGGTCCCTAGCACCGGCACGAGCGACTTTTTATATGAAATCAAAGAAATATAAGCAGTCTTTTTAAATTAATTGGGGTTATAACAAATTTACCTAACAGAGTTGTCAAGAGCTGCAGTCAATGAGACAAAAAAGACAAATCAGGTGGAAACAATCAGAAAAATTGTCGACCGCAATGGTCCCGACTTGGTTCAGGCATTTCAAAAGAAAGGGTTGATTAAACAGTAAGTCTAAGAAGGTCGGTCCTGGTATCGGTTTGAAAGGAATCACTGCATAAGTCGAATAATGCAACATATATGTTGTTTTACTCATTGATGTGGAACCATCAACAATTATTAAAAGGGCTTGCAAAGTAGTGTTACGACCAATTTGATCCGTTGCCCGACAAAAAAATAATAAACAGAAGACAATCACAACATATATACTAAGGAAGGCACTCATTAAGGCAATTATTGCAAGAAAACTTTACATGATAAAATAGTTAGATGGAGGAACTAAACAAAATCGTGAGAAAAGCATTTGGAATTTGCAAAATATAAAATGCCAAAATATAAACGTATGATAGTGTGTCCATATGAGAAAATCTCTTTGAAATAATTACACCGTAGCGGAATTATATATAGAGCATACATCTCTTAAAAGTGGAATATTTTTAGATGAACAAATATCCAGAGTGAATGCACATAAGCAATCAGAATATCGGGCCTCCAACAATGGAAGCATGCTTTAGGCAAAAGAAAGTCTCTGTTCGACAGAGTATTGGATTGGAATGACCGACCGCCGTTAACTCAGCACCATGTCTACGTAAAATAAAACCAAAAACAATACGGTAAGAATTCATGGGTAGTCGGTCTTCACCAATTTACTTAGAGCCAATCATATGCCTGTTGAAACACAGAGTGACATTTTTAACAATCTAAGGCAACGATTGCTTAACTTACACAAAAGTGTGATCTTAGAAAAACGCATCAGCAGTAGCCACGGCTTAGCATCTACCATCACTACAGCAGCAGCAATATAGTGAAATTAACAAGTGATATTGATGATACCACATTCATGAGTAAATTGAGCAAAAACATGGCAATAAAGTCCAGTAATAGAAGCCGTCTTGATATTACTATGAGTTTTGAACAGAATCCATTATTGTAGGTTCATGGTGACGTCATTGCTTAGTTGTACCATGGGTATGCTGAGACTTTGTCTCGTGTGTATTAACTCCATATCCTTTCATTAAGACTGGAGTTTGTTTCTCATGCAATGTTGAGTCCGTAAAAATATTTCTCTGCAAGAGATGTATGCTTTCTTTATTTTTCAGTTATGGTGTACTTGTTCTTGAGATAATTATATGGATGAACCAAATACATTTCAAAATTTGCCGTTTTATTTTATTCTGATTACATGCCGTAAGTGCCAACATCTCACTATGCTATCATGTTAAGTCTACTTGCAGTTGACTCAATTAATGCCCTCTGATCTATTTTATTTTGTGATTGCCCTTCCTTAGCCTTTTTTGTCGGGCAACGGATGACAGCAGTTGTAAAAACACTTTCCATTTATTTTGATGTTGGTTGACAATCCCTTATCCATGAATACAAAAACATGGATGTAGCATTCCTCGACGTCTAGCAATGAGTTCCACTCAAACCGGTTCTAGGGATGGTCGTCAGTTTACTATATACTTGGATATGAGCTTAGATCATTGTTAAAGGCGTCATGGTGACTTCAAGATGAAGAACCACAATACAATTTTGTTCCTTTTCTCGGTCTAACCATGTATTTGTAGACTTTGCTTCATGCGCATTTTTTCACGTTCTTTAATTGTTAATTCGTGTATATATGTATTTAAGATAGAACCATACCTATATTAACTAATATATGCAAATTAAAGTAAGGTATACGTTGAAGCTAGAGTTAAGGATAGACAATTGAGTCTGTTGAGAATATATGACAACACCTCATCTCCATATGTTATTCCAGGATTACACCGGGACTAAATGCAAGATAAAGACGCGACCAAGGATAAAGTCGAAGCCATTTTTTAAATGGAAGCATGTTTGACAGTTTTACGTCGATGCCAAAGTCTGAATAGAATAGAAAAAGAAACTAGAGGAACGTATTCGAAACGAATACTATAGCTCCCGTGCTGACATAATATGTTCCAGGGGTCATGTTTATAATACTAGGTTATTGACTCGGCCTGGTTATCCTCACAGATAATTTTTTCCATAGTGTGTTGTGCAAATTGAAAAAGTTGAGAAACCATTGTCAGCTGCTGAGAGTAGATTAGGTGATACTTATTTTTATGTGTTTTATTTCTCCGTCTTTAAATGTTTAATATAACACAGTGTTGTCACATTATTTTTATGAAAAGATAAGGTATTAATTTCATAAATGCCATCCAGTAGTACTATCTCTGATTAAGTGTCGTATACAGCATTGACGATAAAAATGTGTAGGTGTAAGTATTAACTGACAACTTCAATTAAGATAAGAAATTAAAAAAAAAAATCAATTAAATCGGACATCAAATTATAATTTGTTCGGCTGGGGTTGAGAAAACATTGTATATGAGTTTGACATCGTTTTGATCAAAATATTCAAAATATATCAGATTGAACAAATGTCAGTAACACAGAGACAGGGAGCGATCACATGTAAGTCGAAACAGTTTCTTAAAAATTGGCGACCAATAACACTATTAAATTCAATATATAAATTCGCATCCAGTTGTATCGCAGAAAGATTAAGGTCTGTTCTATCATATCTTGTTAGTACCGATCAAACAGGATTTATCCCGGGAAGATATATTGGTAAAAATTGCCGTTTAATAAATGATATTTTTCATTATACAGAGGAAAATGGTATTCCAGGAATACTATTACTAATAGATTTTGAAAAAGCTTTTGATTCCATTTCTTGTTCTTTTTATATGACACTCCTATTTTTTTTTTAATTTCGGTAACGGCATTTCAAAATTGATAAAAACTTTTTATGAAAATATAACGTCAGCTGTTACCCAAAATTGTTTTCTTTCAGATTTGTTCAGCGTGCAAAGGGGCTGTAGACAAAGGGACCCTTTATCCCCTTACTTCTTTCTACTATGTGCTGAAATTTACGGCATTTTGGTCAAAGGCATTGAGGAGATAAAGGGTATAGCAATTGATGATACAGAATTTATGCAGATGACACTTCATTGATTCTTGATGGATCTCCTGCCTTTCTTGATGCCTCTCTTCGTGTTCTTCAATTTTACGCTGACATCGCGGGACTTAAGATTAATTCGGAAAAGACAAGTGTCATTTGGATTGGAAGCAAAAAAAAACATAGTCAGGATAAGATTTGTGTAAAGTGGGGACTGCAATGGGGCTCCAGTACTTTTAAACTATTAGGAATATTTTTTTTTTCTGTAATTTTAGATAGAATACCGTCCTTGAATTATAAACCGAAATATCATGAAATAGACATTTCTCTTAATAGATGGTAAGAGCAGACACCAAAAGGTCATATTTGTAAATGATGATATGTTGACAGTCAAATATTACTAGAAGAATTGAAGTATCATTGGTTGAACAAATCTCTGACTCAACACCTTTTGGGATAGTTTCTTTTTTACTCTATTCAAAAATCACTAACTACACACTCCACAGTAACGAATCGGTATATATAATAAGCTCTAATTTAAACTGCATTTTCGATAGACTATTATAAATGAAAAATTCTGTAGTGTGATAGTAGGCATTTAGTATGTTTATAAATTTCAATGGATTGAACTGAAAAACATGGTTGTTCAGGACTGTGAATCATGAAAACATTTATTTAATTGATTAATTGAATTTTAATCGGGTTTTAACACATCTGTCAGAAAACTGAGTCAAATTAATATTTGCCAAAAACTTAAAATTGTTTGTAGATATATGATGTTTTAAAATTTAGAAAGATCTACCTTTCCACCTTTTTGTAAATTTTGAATAACTTCTGTAGAAATCAATGAAATGCCGTATTCTATCCTTTCTATTATTTCTCTTTTTGAACAATTAAAAAAGAATTATCTCCTTTGCAAAAAAATCTGACTTTTATAGTTTGAAATTGGTTTAAGGTGCCAGTGTAGAATATGTAGAGCTTATGAATTAAGATGCAAATTATTGCAAACGGACTCTTTGCGAATTAGAACATGGTCAGATCTTATATTTGTCAATATTTTATTCCGAGCGATATCAAATAGTTGTATTTGATATTTTCATATTACATGAACAAATAAAGGGATATGGAGTACATGTACATGGGACAAAATCCCTATAAATACATGGTAAGATTAAGCGAGTGGATCAACGCTTCCATTGCTGTTCTTCATTTTGAAGTCACCATAAGGCCTTCAACAAAGAGCAAACACTCCTACCTCATAGTAAGTTCAAGACGGTCCGTAGCACCGGCCCGAGCGACTTTTTATATAAAATCACAGAAATATAAGCAGTCTTTTTAAATTAATTGGGGTTATAACAAATTTACCTAACAGAGTTGTCAAGAGCCGCAGTCAATGAGACAAAAAAGACAAATCAGGTGGAAACAATCAGAAAAATGGTCGACCGCAATGGTACCGACTTGGTACAGGCATTTCAAAAGAAAGGGTTGGTTAAACAGTAAGTCTAAGAAGGTCGGGCCTGGTCTCGGTTTGAAAGGAATCAATAGCATAAGTCGAATAATGCAACATATATGTTGTTTTTACTCATTGATGTGGAACCATCAACAATTATCAAAAGGGCTTGCAGTGTTCTTCATTTTTACGCTGACAACGCGGGACTTGAAATTTATTTGGAAAAGACAAGTGTCATTTGGATTTGACGCAAAAAAAAACATAGTCAGGATAAGATATGTGTAAAGTGGGGACTGCAATAAGGCTCCAGTACTTTTAAACTATTAGGAATACTTTCTTTCTGTAGATTTAGATAGAATACCGTCCTTGAATTATAAACCGAAATATCATGAAATAGACATTTCTCTTAATAGATGGTAAGAGCAGAACCAGATGAAAATATGTTGCGACAGTTAACGTGTAACAACGGCAAAATACCGAAGGAACAAGGGAAGCGAAACCACAAAAATCGAAATCCAAAGACATGGCAAAAACGGCAACAGAGAAAAACAAAGACAAAACAAGGACGTGAGACAGGTACAATGCACGGAAATAAAAAGACGACACCAAAAACTAAGGCACTCATAAACTGTTTTCATTTGTCTGGGATAGTAAACCAGATAAGGTAAAAAGAGATGTCATCGTCCTGGATCAGACGACTGTTTAGCACTGATTCTGGTTGGGTTAAACTACTGAAACTCAATGAAAATATAGACCTGTCTGTATTTGCGTATGTTGGACCAAACAATACCCCAAAAAATATTTTTTTGGAAGAAGTTTTTAGGCCCTGGAGTAATTTAAAAACTCTGTTCAAATCTAGAAATTCAACAGATATTTTATGTACTCCTTTATAGAATAATAAAAATATAAAAGTCGGAGATTCGAGTGTATTTTATAAGATTTGGGTTGAATGTGGAATATGGACTATTAATGATCTTGTAGATAGTGAAGGAAATTTATTATCTTTTCAACAGTTTCAACGTATTTATAATTTCAGACCTATGTTTTTACAATTTTATGGCATTTCCCATAGTGTGAAAGGACGGATTAAACTTATAAATAACAATTTGTGTAAGAAAAAAGCACAACCATTAGTACCTTTTCGCCTTAATGTATTTTTTATATCGAAAAAGGGTTCAAAAGATATGTGTAATGTGCTGAACCGAAGAAAAATAAATATTTCAGCAGAAGAGAAGTGGTAGGTTATTTAAAACAAAAGAGATATTGATTGGAAGAGGATTTACAGACAATATTTTAAATACTAAAAAAATACAAAACTCTGCTGGCTCCAATACAGAATATACACAGAACTTTGAGGACAAATGAGTTATTGTACAAAATAAAATTGAAATACTGAAATGTGTTGTTTCTGTTATGAAGTACCAGAAACAATTGAACATCTGTTTTTGGGGCTGCCACAAAATTTCTGATCTGTGCCAAAACTTAACAGGTGGATCTTTCACAAAACATTAATCGAATTGCCACTGAATTTAGAAGTTGTAATATTTGGCTTTTCAACACTTTTGACCTAAACCTAGTTAGAAACAAAATTTTATATCTATAAAACCAAAGCAAGGGAAGAGGATGTGAACATAATAGGGTTGAAAATTTTCTAAAGGAAAATTTGATGCTTGAAAAAATATATATTTTTTAAATATTGTTAACTTGAAAGGTACCATTCTTGCCGGAGCCCCTGGTCTCAAAATTTTGAAGATAATAATATATACAGTGGGGTGCAAACATAACCTCACACAAAGTTAACTTGAAGCAGTCATAAAAGCTGCTCTAAGTTAACTTAGAAAAGCTCTAAGTCTGTTCTAGCATCCTGACCGCTCTGACCAGTCATGGTCTTCGCTAGAATCCTGACCGTTTTTGTCAGAGCTATGACTGCTCCGACCTGTTCTACCCATGACCGTTCTACATAAGTCTGTTCTGGCCGTAACCGTTCTACATAAGTCTGTTCTGGCCATGACTGCTCTCGGCTGACCTGTTCTAGCTATAACCTCTCTCATACCAGCTCTTGTCACAGCCCTGGTAAATCCCATATACACACTTTTCATATATATCACGTCAGAGACATATTTTATGTCTCTGGTCAAGTTAAGTTATATTATAAAAACAAAATTAAATAAAAAATAGAATTATGAAATGAATTATTGGGATATAAAATTGCATTTCCAGGTAAGTGCTGTTATTCGTGGATAATTATTCACCTGTGTTTATCCAGGTTATTTAAAAATGTAAGAGTTATTTCCCCCTTTGTGATATACCCAAAAACTGAATCGCAAAAGTGTTTCGTAAATTTATTTATTATAAATTTATTTATAGGAAAATGTAAATCATTATCAGATTACGTTTACTGAAACAAATTATTATTTAAAACATCGTAAAATAAGGGGGTTATTTATGTTTTTTGTTTAAACATTTCGGGTTCGAAAAAAAAAGAAAAAACTGACACAATCCAATTTCATATGCAGGAACAGCTGTTCCCAGAACAGACTTCAGAAAAACGGTCATGGCCAGAGTGGACTTGAGCAGACTTAGGTAGAACGGTCATGGCTAGAACCGACATGATTCTAGGACAAAAGCAGTCGGGATTCTAGGGATTCTAGGACTGTTCCATGTCTGCTCCAAGTTAACTTCAAGTTAACTAAGTTCCTAGAATCCCGACTGCTTTTGTCCTAGAATATATATATATATAGAGAGAGAGATATTATATTAAGACATGTTTAGTTTGCTGTTTTTTTTCTGCTACTCTTTTGAGTTAATATTCTCATACCTGTATCTTCCTGTTACTATCCAAATGGTATTGTTTTGATCAAGTGTATTTTTGTTTTGTTTTGTTTTGTTTTGTTTTGTTTTTTTTTGCCACTTTGACTAAGCCCTTTCTTTCGTCTCAAATATTATGCATGCCTTATGTTGCAGTAATCAACAAGTCATTATGTTTTTTTCTTCTTTTTTCTCGTTTTGATTGCATGCTTTGTTTATATGTGTGTGCTTTGTGCTTTGTATATATGTATGTGTTTGTACAATGATTTATAAGTATTCATTAAAAAAATATATTCAAAATGTCTATATGGTAGTAGGTTTATCTTGAATTGGAAATAATGTGGAATTTATCAAACGTTTTCATAATTAGGACACTCACATGTTGTATGTGTTGGAAACATAAGTACAAGTAATTTTTTATAAATTATCTAAGTATGTCGTCTGTACACTAGATTTTATTCGTCTGTTGGTTTTTAAATTTTACCTGGTTAGGCTGTTTTCAGTACAAATACTATTTTTAATAACAATTTCAATTAGCAAATATCTCATTAACAGTTTGACTAATTTACACATAAAAGTGCATGGACATAGATCAAATGGAAACTGATATATTCTGAAAAGTTGGACATCGTGAGTGCAATGGTTTTTGCAAACAAGCGAACACAAAATTGGTAACGGAACCCACGAGTAAAAACAATATATATCCCACCTCTCTGAGGTGGGGAGATATAAAAAAGTACATCAGCATCTGGTCAATGGATTCTTAGCTTAACAACACCAATGGCCTCACAGTCCATTTGGATATTTAAGAATAACGAAATCTTAAGCAAATAATGTACTGTGAAAACATGATCGTATATTTGCGGGAGAAAAGATAACAGGAAGCAACGATGGGCAAAATTCACAAATACATGTTACAATTCTCCTTGAAACTACACAAGAAAAACAATAAAAGGCAGAGGAAAAACGTAGCCATTGATAGGAATCAGGGATATCCGGACCTGGTACCAGCAGTAGCAAAAGACCCGGTAGTGTTAATCCGGTTTATGGGTACCCAAACCTCCCCTTGATATATCCCGTTTTCCTAAAGTGTGATAAACATACATATAAAACCTAATACAGGTAGGCTTTTAACTCCATGAACACTATCTTGAAAGGGAAAAGAAAAGACAAAAGCAAGAAGCGCCAATGAGTGCTCGCCGCTAAGCTATCGGCTATTTCAAGGAGCATAGTCTGCTGGTAAAACACTGTCACACCTATGGAAGAAAAATGAAACTCCCCAAAGGGTTTGAAAAAGCATCATCATGCATTTCAGTAGACATCGGCAGTATCAGTGAAAGGTCAGAATATTGTAAAATCTTCAGATAACTAGATCTCAAAGCTAATTTAAGTGATTCTTGCAAAATATCCTGTCAATATCCCCTATTATGTGAATAATTCAAATTTCGTCCAAATTTGTCTGGATTTTTTATCATTTTTTTTGTTTTTAAAAAAATATTTCAGTAAAAATCGAGGATGAGAATATTTTTAAGTCATGCCATATTTTTATACCAAATGTTCATATATTCTATAAAGCTTCTTAAAAGTGTTAAACAATTCATGAAATCTGCAACTTTGTTAGAAAAATGTGGATGTGATAATAACGTTACGTTCAATAAAGTCGTAAGGAGTAGAACAGACGCGTACAGATCGAACCAATAGAAATACACACATCCCATATCATGGAGCTGGATGAATGAAGCCATCAAGAAAAGGGAAATTATAAGTACTCGCTATCAAAAAACCCTTTCATCATATATCTTAAATTTTACACTAGTCAATCCTGATAGTTAGATCAAGAAAAGGGCAGTATTTGTATTTAGAATCATTGTTTGTTTTCTTAAGTTTCAGTTCATGTGGGTAGATGATGTCCACATTATCTTTTAACTTGAAATTGTCAATAATACGAATATCGTCAATATACCTGCTGTTATCATTAAAATCGAAATGAGGTTCCTTTTTCTAGTTTTTTTTCAAGGTCTTGGTCGTAACAGAACAGAAAAAGATCTACAATTAGAAGTGCACAATTTGTACCCATGGGAATTCAAATGAACTGTTGATAAACAATTTTGCCAAAACGAACAAAATGTTGTCTTTCAAAAGATTCAGTAACAATTTCCTCGTCCTACATATACTTACGCAGCAACTGGGTCGCACCTTAAAAACGTTTAAAGTACAAGTCAAATTGTTCAGAAACTACAGTTAGATGTTTACGAATTGTACCAAATGAGATAATACCGGATAACTATGAAAAAATAGCGCAAATTACTTACCTACCTTTAAAAACAGCCTAATTATATACCATCTTGACATTTCTTACAAGAAGTCAATAAGTTACTTTGTACTGGAATTAGAAAGACAATATAAAATTATTTTTATTGTAGCGTGTCATTTCTTATCTTAATAAATAATGACAAGTATATATATGATAAATGTTCTATTAATTAAACAAAATAATCACAGTATACATGAAATGATTGTTAACTGATCGAGTTCATATCTAATGTCTATCACGTATTTCAAAAACGTCTGCTTTTATACAGTTCTGTCAAGATAGGAGCTCATTGGAGCCGTACGGAGGTGCGGGCGGAGCAAGGTCTCCGTAAAAAAAAAACATAGGAGCTCCTGGTTGGATCCAGCCGGATCCACATTTAAGTTAATGAATATTATAAATTTAAATTTAAACGATGGCTTGTCCGTGTCTTCTTATGAAATTTTAGTTTCTTGATATTTGGGTTATTGGATGTGGTTTATTTCCATTGATTTATTCACTTTTTACCCTTTTTGGGGCCATTTAGNGCTTGCTATATGGTGTGAGGTTCCTCACTGTGTTGAAGACCGTACGGTGACCCCTAGATGCTTTGTTTTGGGTCGTTTTAACCTGGATATGGGATGTTGTCTGCTTGACATTTACCCCATTTCCTTTCTTTTTCATATTAAAAAGATTTCCCAAATTAAAAACTATACTACAATTCCCCCCAACTTGCACTGAAATTCCTATTTCAATAAATTAATGTTCTATTGAGAAACTACGGTAAAATGTAACTATCGGAACAGGAATAATCCAGGTAAATTAAATACACAATCTGTTTATAGTTCCTCACATGTAGCTGTTTTTGTACTCCTGATAAAGTCATTTATTTCTTCCGATGTACTGTTCACTATATTAGTAATATTAACATCTTGTGGGTTGATATTTTTTTAATATAAAATGTTTGTATCCCATTTTGTCTCAGTTGTGCCGTTAGCGTATGATAAATTTTTTTTCGTTAAAGTTAACTGCACTGTTCTTGTTGTTTAATCTATTACAATTTTGGAAGCATCAATATTAATATTTGCCGAATCATTTTGTAGAAAGTTAATAAAGTCATCTATATTGTCAGGAACTTCAATATTTTCCCATGGCATTTCTTCCGAAACAGGAATGTTATCTTGAGGTGTATTATCTTGATTATTAGAATTAGTGTCCATATCATCGTCACTTACGTCCGAATATTTACATGATGGTGGATTGTTCGTTACTGTTACGTAAATATTGTCATGTTCTTTATTAACTTGAGGTGTTGATGTTGATGAAACTTTCTTACGAGTTGATGAATCTGTCTTAAGGGTTGATGAATCTTTCTTAGGAGCTGCTGAATCTTTCCTATGAATCTTCTGAACGTGTTTCTTTATGTGACTTCTTCTAGTAAAAGTTTTATAACATCCATCCTCTGGACAGTTCCCCACTTCATTATTATTTTGGTGAATTTCACGCTTATGTTTTGCATGGACGGAGGTAAAGTTCCTGTCGGATTTGCTGCTCCTTCTGTCTCCGATTCTACAGAATCCTCTTCGGCATAATTTTCCGGCATATTGTTAGTATTTGAATCTTCATTTAAAGTTTCTAATTCTGTATTTGCTGTATTTTGTGTTTTAAAGTAGTTAAAGTCTGGAAGTTCGGCATTAAAAATAGTAATGTCTGGCTTATACTAATCCGCAGTTACTTCACCACGGTAAGGTTTTATATTATCTGCATGTAACACAACTATTGGCGAAGTTTTTGAATGTGTAATTTTGAAAAATACATCCGTTAACTTGTCTACAATGACCCAAGGTCCAGTCCAATTTCTTGTCAATTTTCTCTTCGCACCTTTTATCACTTGTGGTTGCCATCTTCTCACTAAATCTCCAGTTTTATATTCAATATCCTTCACATTTCTATCGTAATAATTCTTTTGTCTTTCCGCTGACTTGTCTTAAACTTCCCTAGCCATTTCATGAGTTTTATCTAGTTCTTTCCGTAATTTTGCGACATCATAATGTTCATTTCTAATGTAATCCTCATCCCCCGGCTCTATCCAACCGTTTATCATATCCATTGGCATTCTCATTTCTTCACACCAAAAACCATGTTGTACGGAGAGATACTCGTACTGTCATGTGGAGTAGCATTGTATGCCATCAGCATAAAGTCCCTATCATTTTGATCTTTTTGTACATATTTTGCTAACATTTCTTTTATTGTCCGATTTAATCTTTCTACCATCCCATCTGATCTTGGATGTGCCACTGTTGTTCTTGATTTATTGATATTCAATAATTTACACATATTTTGAAAAAGGCGACTTTCATATTGAGTTCCTTGGTCCGAATGTACTTCTATTGGACATCCATATCTTTTTATCCAACCTTTTAGTAAACGTCAGCAACGGTTTCAGCTTCAATGTCGGGCAATGGATTCACTTCTGCAAATTTTGTAAAATAGTCCTCTATCACTAGTATAAATGAATTGTCTCTTCCCGTTGTCGGAAAAGGTCCAGCTATATCGTTTGCAATTCTCTCGAATTTTCCACCAATTATATAAGATTTCATGGAATGTCTTTTAATGCGTTGTGGTTGTTTCTTTTCTTCGCAAATGTCACATGTTTGAACATAGTTCTTTATATCACTATTCATCTGTGGCCAGTAATAAGGGCATAATTTTGCACGTTTACCTGTCCATGAAATACCTTGATATCCTCCTGTCGGGGAATCATGTAAATGCCATAAAACATATCTTTGAAGATTTTTCGGTGTAACACAGTATATCGTTTTTAATTTGCCATAAGTTCCATTTCTGCAACCATTGTTTCATTAAAGGACTTTCAGCTGAGATTTCATGTATATTTGGTTAGTCGCCATTTCCTGCTTTAATTTTACAATGAGACGTAAATCTTTATCTTCAGTTTGCATTTTTAAAATGTCCGTCGCAGTAACTTCGATTTCAGGTTGTGGTCGAGGTTTTGCCGATTTGGGAACGTTAGCTTTACGTCCTCTAGTAGTCTGTTTGTCACCTTGCTGTCGATTAACATCGTATTGCACAACAGCAACTGATTTGATCTCTTCATCATTTCTTTTATTTACACTATTATCTGTTTGAGTTATCGTTGCCGTTTCCCAAATTGTTTTCTCTTAATATAGTACAGTGTGACTCTTTCGGACCATCGTATAGAAAGTTCTAGGATAATTTACATTGTGTACAGTATTCATCTGTGACAATCTTTATTCGTGATAACCTGTCTGCATTCCCATATCGTTTTCCGGGTCTATGTATAATTTTATAATCATACGGACTAAGTTGCTGTATCCACCTGCTAATCTGACCGTCTGGTTTTCGAAATTTGTAAAGCCATGTAGGTGAACCATGATCAGTTTTAAATGTAAAATGAAGCCCAAGGATATAATGTTTAAAACGTTTAACAAAATACACAACGGCTAAAAGTTCTTTTCTTGTAACACAGAAATTAATTTCTGGCTTCTGTAATGATCGGCTTCCGTAAGCAGTTACCCGCTCATATCCGTCTTGTATTTGAGAAAGTACCGCACCTATAGCAAATTTGCTTGCGTCAGTGTAAAGAATAAATTCAGTGCCATCGATTTGAGGATAGGCTAAAATAGGCGATGTTATTAATTTTTCTTTCAGCATCCGAAAAGCATCATCACACTCTTGTGTCCACTTCCATTTGACATTTGCCTGAGCTAATTCAAACAAAAATTATGAAATATTAGAAAAGTCTTTGATGAATTTCTTATAGTATGTTATTAATCAAATAAAAGATCTTAGTTCTTTTACAGTTTGTGGGGGCTGTAATTTAGCTACGGCATCAACTTTACTTGGATCTGTTTTCACCCCATCTTTAGATACGATATGGCCTAAAACTGTATCTCACGACGGAAAAAGTTGCACTTCTTTGGCTTTAATTTTAGACCAGCTGTTTGAAGTATTCATATATTTTGCTTAAATTTGAAATGTGTTCCTTGAAGCATTTACCAAACACAATAATGTCATCTAGATATAACACTGCTATGTGCCATTGTAAACCAGATAATGCTGTCTGAATTATTCGATGAAACGTAGTAGCAGAATTACATAATCAAAATGACATCGAATGGTAATGATACAATCCCCTGTAGGTGTTGAAAACACAGTCTTTTCTTTGTCAGAGGCTCGCATAGGCACCTGATGATACGCCATATCTAGGTCTAAAACAGAGAACCGTTCTGAACCACACAATGCGTCTAAGTTGTCTTCTATTCTAGGAATAGGGTAAGCATCTTTTATGGTCTTGGCGTTCAGTTTTCGATAATCCACACATATACTCCACGATTTATCTTTTTTTTGTACCAAAACTATTGGCGATGACCATGGACTGCAAGATTTTTAAATAAGTCCTTTTTGCTCCGATTTCATAATCTCATCCTCCAAAATTTTTCGTTTAAACAATGGTACTCTTCTCGGAGGTTGCTTAATTGGTGTTTCATTCTCTAGTTTTATTGAATGGCTTTCCACAAGGGTCAGCAAACACGTTTATATGTTTTGACAAAACCCTTCTAAATCCGTTCGACTCTTTTCCAGTAAGATGTTCAGTTCCACGGCAGATCATCTCGCCCAGGAACTCTGGCAACTCTTTATCTGAGCCTGTTTCTAGCGCAACCTCTGCCACATGATGAATTTGAACATCATCATTCACATCTATACTAAAGCCGACCTGTAACACTGGAACAAATAACGCCATGTGCGTTCCTTTATACAAGTACACATCCATACTACTAGGGTCAAATAACCTTGTATAAATAATTCCCTGGGTAGCATTCACAAGAACTCTACCTAAGGCTAGGCCATGTTTCTTCATTAAACCATTTTCTAGGCACAAAACACCAAAATTATCTACAAGATTGTCACTAACTCTTCTAGTTAGCCTAGATTTCACAACTACCTCATGCTTTGCAGGTACCAAAATTGTCTCCATGGATATCACTCTACTTGAACGTACTGAATCATTATCTTCAAAAGGAATGTAACTTCCGTCTATTTCTAAAGATCTGGTATCCCAATTCCAATGACAACGAAAAGACTTTATAAAATCTTCACCAAGTAAATTCATCGTAACTCCTCCCACAATAACAGGAAATTCCACACAGAATTCATGAAATGAAATTGTCGTTATCGCTGTTCCTAAAGTTTTTATAGCACTTCCATCCGCTGTTTCAAATTGCGTTTCAATTGGACTAAGCACAGGTCTACAATCCAGCAAGATATTATAGTAGTTCTCCTCTTTTATGAAAGTTCTTCTCGCACCAGTGTCAATTTTCCATGTTATCGGTGATCCAGAAATCTGGCCGTCCACCAACATTCCGGTTTTGCCTTGAATTTTCATTAACATTGCAACACTTTCTTGACCGGTTTCCAAATCCTCTTTCACATTGTTTTCTCTAAGATTGTTATCTACAAACAATGAATCACATGTCTTTATCGAAACTCCTTTTAGGTTAAGTATTTCACCCGTTTCATCATAATGCTCAACTTCAGAAGCTACATTTTGACCAACTGCATTTTGAACGGACTTCCCGTTCTGTACTGGAGTAATTTCCATGTAACTACCATCAGTTGTTTGCAAAGGTGGTCGAGTACTCTCTGAAATAACCGAACGCAAGGTACGCGCCTTTATACCAGTGCTAGGCCTCCTAAAACGTTTGGTCGGAGCAGGGCCTATTGTTGCGACCGGCCTCCGTTAAACGAAACATCGACGCCCTCCTTGTTTTTGTATGTGGCCCACTTTTCCACAATTGCAACACACAATGGACCCATTTTTCTTCTTATAGTTTCCTGCTGCTTTTTGTTGACCTGAGTTGTTTTGTCTTTGAGGTCGTTCATATACCTGTTGATATCCAGGGGATTTCGTGTTCTTATTTGGCATAACTTCCGACTCTTTTGTAGCTCTGTTACTGATAGAGTATATGTTCTTTCTGATAGTCTTAAAATTACGCTCATTCAAACGTATGCATTCTTCTTGCATGGCATTCGTAACTGCTTCCAGGAGGGTCTTTGGTTTGGTGCGTCTTACTGCAAGGCGGAACTCCTCCGATTCATCACATGCGTCAAGAAAAGTCTTTATACTGTTCTCCTGTACTGTTTCCGCATTAGTAGGATATGCACGTCTGTATAAGTGTTCTATCGCTTGACTAAATCTCGGAAAGACTCCCCTGGTTTACGCCTTCTCAGTTTCGCCTCCGCTTTATAACGCTCTTTCATATTAGAATGTCCAAATCTCAAATTCCATTCTTTTTAATAAATTTTCCCAACTTGAACGTTTTTCAGTAGTTAATCCGTGCAAATTTGTCTCTGCCTGTCCTCTGAGAGTCGTAAAGAATACAAGTCTTTTCCTTTCCACACTCCAATTGTTCAGTTTCGCTATATTCTCAAAATATCGTAAAAAGCCTGTCCACGTACCGCTACCAGCTCCATAGATCAGAAGTGCAAGTGAAGAGAACATTTTTGTTCTCTTCACTTGCACTTCTGATCTATGAAGTGGCGGTACAACATCGGAAGGCATAGAATCAGTATTCTGCTGTGTTTTATTTTCATGCTTACTATCGTATGATTCAAAATTCGATTTCCTCTTAATGTTATTATTTCTTTAGGTGACTGCCTGTTGGTTTTACTAGGTTCAGTTGATACTCTCTGACTTTCAGGATCCTCTATGAGAACTTTGAATAAAACAGAAATTAAAAATATGATTATCCATAAAAGTACAAACAAAACAGTGTTCTTCTTTAACCAACAAGTAAACTCATTAAAAAAGGTTGATTCTCCATTAACCATTTTATTCCAACACAAAACAGGAATAACATAAATATCCCCATATAAATAAATCGTTTCCACTTTCTACAAGGTTCTTCTTCTGTCTTGTGTCATCGGTACATCTCTAATCGGAGTGCTAGTCGCAGATCCATTTGTAAGGTGGAGTGTGCCAATCTCGGAGATGGATAATTTGCCATCATTGGAGAACTAACACCTCCTCCATAACTAAAGGATCTAGGATCTACATAACTATTATGTACCATTGGTGAACATATTCCAGGCTGATCATGAACCTGCTGAGGTGAATGTCTTGGAATCCGATTTCTTATGTAACTTTCTCCCAAATTAGTGACTTCCATTGGATAAGTCTGATAAGTAGTCTCATCATTCTCCATTGTTCACATTGACCAGTCGATATGAAAATCTCAAAAAAGTGTAACTAACACATGAAAATTAAATAAATGTAATCCAAACATAAATATCACAGTACTCCTCAATCATCATTATTGGAATCCATCATCATCCCACCGCTGCCGCCATATGTAACGTGTCATTTCTTTTTTTAATAAATAATGACAAGTATGTATATGATAAATGTTCTATTAATTAAACAAAATAATCGTAGTATACATGAAATTTTTGTTAACTGATCGAGTTCATATCTAATTTCTATCACGTATTTCAAAAATGTCTGCTTTTATACAGTTCTGTCAAGATGGGAGCTCATCGGAGCCGTACGGAGTTGCGGGCGGAGTCAGGCCTCCTTGGAAAAATATAGGAGCTCCTGGTTGGATCCAGCCGGATCCACATTAAAGTTAATGAATATGATAAATTTCAATTTAAACGATTTTAAAAAGATTTCCCAAATTAAAAACTATACTACATTATATTATTATTATTATATTTAACTAAATATGTGAAGATTGACTTGGATAAAAGTAATCATGTGACTTATAATAATTAAGATGTTTTATCAAACAACCTCGATATAACATTACAGCAAGGCACAGCCATATTGTTTCCCGCGGAACAGGCCGGATATGACGTCAAAACGGGAAACAACCCTCTTGATTCTAAAAAAAAAACGAGCAGAATATATCAATCTCTTTTGCGAGATTTAAACCATAAAACAATCTCTTGATGTTGAATTCATAAAAATGCTTAAAATATATATAACCAAAAAAAAAACAAAACAAACATGGCCCTCTGTTGACGTGAAACATCCGGATTTGTTAACCCTTAAAAGGTTTTTTTCCTCGGGCAGAGCCCACAGGAAAATACCCTCCTTTGGTTGCAAATTTGCCTGTTTGCCTCAACAGCGAGCTATAATTGTATATTTGTAGTTTTGATGTCATCACTAACACATATTAGCCTTTTATTAATTTAACGAATAAATAGGGAAATCATAGATAAATTTTGTACTTCATATCCCCTCTAAACAATTTATGTATCTTTAGTGCAAATAAAAGTCAAACACTGGAACGCTTAAAATCAAAACTTGAAGCTGATAGCGAGCAAATACCGTGACGGTCGTATTAAGGACCCAAAAATGGAAGTTAGCGCTAAAAAGCTACTCTTTCCTTATTATATAATTCATAAATTGATAGATTCTCAGAAACTATATCTCAGATTATGCAGAATCTAAAATTTCTATATCATATGTTTGAAGGGTAATAGGCACCCAAGTTCAAGATAATTTGTTCGTCATTCTTTGAAAACTTGCAATATCTAAATTTAAGAAAATTTTGTTAAAAACTAAGGAGTATCTCCCTCCTGCATAGTTCTGTCCTTAGATGATTTTTGCTACTCTATTGAGAGCTATTGGTAATTTGTTCTTCAGCAACTTTTACACATATTTCGATTTATGGATTTCCAAATGGGTTGATTCAATCTGCACTAAAGAAACATAAGTTATCGAAATGCGCATATGCAGAATCTATATTCTCGGTAGCTTCGGTATTTTGTTATTTCTTAACTGACCATCTTCTTTGTGCTAATTTCCACAATTATAATCTTTAATCCTGATTTGATCAACACATTTTAATGTATTACATTTTGTAAATTATATAAACAAGGTCTGATGTTAGATTTTCTGCACTCAAGTTGGTCACATCAAAAGATATATCGTTTCTAAAATTGATCTAGGAGAGTCCAGGATATATAAAAAAAATTCACGCTCTATATTTTTAATGGTGTTGAATAGATATCGGTCATCAAATTCTTTCATAGAGGATGATAATGGTAACTATGAATTACACATATTTTATTGCTCAAATAAAGCAAATTGGTCTGGGAATTGTGCTATAATATTGATTAGCAGGGAAACAATCCATGAACGGGGACACGTAGCTTAGGCTAACGGCAGTACAATACCGAAGGATCAAAGGAGTAGTATTTACAAAAATTGAAGTCTACAGACATGGCAAAAACGAGAACGCAAAAAACAATGACGTAAGACAACTATAAAGCACAAAAATAAAAAACACAACATTCAAAAGCACTCACATTGTGAACTCCCATGAAAATGAGAGTGACATCAGGTGCTCCGGAAGGGTAAGCATGTCTTGCTCTGTTAACAGCACCAGTCACACTGTAAGTGAGTCAATGCAGGAAAAAGTCAAAATCGGTATTGTAAAATCCGGGAAGACGTGAAACTAGCAGTCATGAATAATCGTAAGAATCGTGATGTCAATTTCAATAAAACGTCCGTTATTTGTTCAAAAACATAAAGCAAAAGGAACATTTCTGTATAGTACAAGGTTACAACTCTAAGGTTTAGCACAGACATATACTCCGTAAAGGGAGGGGGGGGGGGGGGGGGGGGGGGGGGTAGACTTGGCATGGTGAGAAATCTGTGCATTTTTGCTCATTTGCATATTTATTTTTCGAATAATTTACGGATGCTGCAATTCCGTTAAACTTGATAAAGAAAATTTTGCAAATCATCCATTTGTATTTAAAACTGAATTGCATATCAAATTAAAGGTTTAACTTTGCTAGACATCTGATATGCAATCAAATTAATCATGGCTGCATGACATGGGAGTGAACATGGAAATTCTTCTGCCGTAAAAAATCGGAGCGTGAGACCTTTATCATCCCTTTATTAAAGTTTGTTAAAATGACTATTTGACGTCGAGTTCCAAAGTTGCATTGCCAAAATGTACGTACAAAGTTATTACAGAAACAAGATGCATGGCAAGACAATAAAACTTTGAATGACAAAAAAAAATGATAACATAAAAATGATAACATCTAGGTACCTGTTAAACTCGAGATTCAAACGGCAGCTAATTATGTGCCAAGTTTAAGATGTATCAATTTATGAAACCAACGTTTTCTGTACAAATTATAGATTTACGTTTTGTTTTGACAATTGAAAACATCATAGTTAAGTGATTGTAAATAGGAATACAACAACGGGTGAGACCAAATGTCCGTGTTTTAAGAAAAGAATGTTGTTAGACGAATTCAATGTTTCCGAAGAAAAGTATTACGTCACGTGATTCGTTTTCTACTTTAAATACAGGGAATATATATGTAAATAAGAAAAAGAAGGGAAACGGGGAATGTGTCAAAGAGACAACGACCCAAAGGGGAGCAATAACACCTCAAATATATATGTAAATGTCCACCATTGATCTATCTGGTACGTCGACAGGCATGGCATCTCTTGCTACGCATGCATCATCAATTATTCAAGAAATGATTTATCTAAGTAAAATCATAGCGAAATAGAGGTTTAGTCTTAGTGGTGGATCTTCTCTTATTTATGCAAGTCTGTCGTTATAAGCGAAACAATGTCCGGTTAACCATATACGTTATGGCAATAGTTTATTTGCCAATGAAAGTGGAGTTCCCGAATTTGACTTCATGTGTTTCACGCATATGCTAAGGGAAGCAAGTCTACACCAAGATAAACTTAGCAATGAGCTACATAGGCTTACCAAATGAAAAAAAAATAGCTATTTTCTTAGTTATGTTTTTGGTAACGATCTGTCCTTGTCTATGTTTGAATACTTAAGTGATTACAAAAGCTGGCTACCTAACTGACCTTTGAAAAACATGTATGCCTCATTGTCCGTGTGACGGTTGCTGTTAACAGAGCGGGACATGCTTACCCTTCCGGAGCACCTGTTGTCACTCTCATTTTCATGGTAGTTCACACTGTGAGAATGTTGTAGTTTTTTTTTCTGAGCTTTGTAGCTGTCTAACGTAATTGTTTACTGTATTGTCGTTTTTGCCATGTCTTTAAACTTCGATTTTTGCAAATAAAACTTTGTTCCTTCGGTATTCTACTGCCGTTGTTTCATTTGACCTGTGCGGTTTTGAAACTTGATCATTTGTGAACTTTATGACGAAATATAACATTTTATGAGTTGGTTCTGTTTTTTTATCTCAAAATATTTCATATATCAAGGTGCATATTCATAAAGGTTGCATCTGTAATTCTTACGACCTGTCCGGTATCACGTGGTCAAGATTTTAAAATAACGAATTCTCGTTGAGTGAAAATTTTAAAGAAGGATATTAAGGACGGTTATTGATAAATCACCTATCTTCAAACAGTTTCTTTCGGATGGCAATGCTGAGATACCTAAAAATCTTCAGAACAATATCATATATATTTAAAGGGAAATTTTCGTTTGGACAAAACTGTCAGCAATATTACATTGCCAATCTTTCACCAAAAACCTTTTACATAAAGGGTTTATTCTGAATTTGATGATATTGATGCCTGTAAAGTCGATATTTACTGTAATGTAACCGAATGAATTTTAAGAAATATGATTTCTCCCTCTATTTCTTTTGAAGCAAATCCTCTTCCAAGTCAGCACCATTTGGGTCGACAATTTTCTGATGGTTTCCACCCGATGTTTGTATCATGAACGTCGGCTCTTGACTACGGAAGCCCATATAGGACCTATCAAAAATATTTTTGAATTCGCTATAACGAATTCTGGAATTTGTTATAACGAATTTAATTCGTTATAACAAATTTTTGAATTCGTTATAACAGATTTTGGAATTTGTTATAACGAATTTAATTCGTTATAACAAATACAAGAATTCGTTATAACAAATTCGAGAATCCTTTATAACGAATTGTAGAATTCGTTATATCAAATTCAAAAGAAAATTGTTTTAACGAATTTTTGAAATTGTGAGAACAGATTGAAAAAACTGAAATCACAAATTTTTGAAATCCTTATAACAAATTTTGAAATCTGTGATATCAAATTATAAAATCAGTTATTACGAATTCATAAAGTTGTAATCTATGGCAAGCAAGAGTCACCAAAAAAAAAAATGAGAAAACTGGTGTCTCTGTCGAATTACCCATCATTTCTTACAAAAAATGTAAGAGATCATGAAAACGACAAGTGCAGAATTTAAGAGTAAAAATGCGTAGAACTGCAGAGAATCAAAGAGAATCTCTTGGCAAGTTGGATATAGTAGGACGAAATTCTGCGAAGAATTTGCCGAAAATCTCCCATGCAGTCTAATACAAAGGTTTCTCAGTAGAGAATGGCGAAGAATCTTTCAGTAGTCGAAAAGCTTTATGGTGAATTGCAGACAATCCCATGCAATTAATTATTAAAGAAAAACTTTGTGTAGATTGTGGAAAATCTTTCAGTAGTCTTATATTTAGGAATAAAATTGATAAAATTGAGGAGAATCTGTCAGCAGTCTTTTACTAAGGAAATAGTTTGCGGACAATTGCGCAAAATCTTTCAGTAGTCTAATACTTAGGAAAAAAGTCTGCGGAGAATTGCGGAGATTCTTTAAGTAGTCTAATACTTCGGAAAAAAATGGCGCAGAATTGTGGACAATCTTTCAATAGTCTATGCTTAGGAAAAGTTTGCGGAGAATTGCGAAGAATCTTTTAGTAGTCTTATAGGGAAAAAGTTTGCGAAGAATTGCGGAAATTCTTTCAGTCCTCTACTACTTGAGAAAAAGTTTTCGGAAAATGGCGGATAATCTCTCAAGCAGTCTAATACTTAGGGAAAAGTCAGCAGGGAACTACGAAAAATCTCCCAAGCAGTCTGATACTTAGGCGAAAGGTCAGCTGAGAATTCCGTAGAATCTTTCAGTAGTCTAATACTTAGAAAAAAGTTTTCAGAGAATTGCAGAAAATCTTTCAGTAGTCTTCTACTAGGGAAACATTAGCAGAGAATTGAGGAGAATCTATAAGTAGTCTAATACGTGCCTAGGAAAAATTTGCGGACAATTGAGCAGATTTTCGCTAGTTTAATACTTTGGAAAAAATTGCGGGCAACTGCGGAAATTCTTTCAGAAGTCTAATACTCATAAAAAAGTGTGCGGAGAATTGCGGAGATTCTATTAGTAGTCTTCTAAAGACTAGTAGTCTTAAAAGACACCCGCCGTGTTGAACATGTCATATCCGGTAGTAAGGTGAAATCCGGTAGAAGAAACAACAATTAAGCTTTTAAGGGGAAAGATCTGTTGTCATCTGGGAAACAGATATCTAATAGCGGTCCACAAGATGGTAATCTCGACCGTTAAACTTCTGGATGGATGACTTCAAGTTTTGGGTAACATACCCTTGTTTAAGTAGTCTATTTTTGAGCAGCCGCGCTCTATCAAGATAGTCACTTTGTCGACCTCAAGCTCTTGAATAGCGAATGAGCTGGGAGATGTAAACTCCGTATGAAGGCGCTGTTGGGATGACGCTAAAAAGAAAAGGGAAGTTGACTATTGGAAAAGTGAATGGAAGTCATGGAATGAGGACAATGTGGAAGTGTCTGTAGTATCCTTAATTTCGAGCTCTTTTGGATATATCAGATGAAGAAAATCACCAAAGCGAGGGCTGTTAGTGACAAAATATCATCAATATAACGGAAGATATAAAAAAAAGGTTTGGGCCAGTTTTTTATCTTTATTTTGAAGAAGTCCTTCGATAAATTTAGCCTCATAGGAGTGGAGAAACAGATCGGCTAGGAGAGGTGCACATTATGTGCCCATAGGAATTCCAATAGTCTGATGAAAACCAAATTCTCCAAATTGGGAAAAATCTAGTTTGATTTTTACTGTGAGTCTTTTTGTGTATTTATTTTTTAGCCATTCACCACACATAGGGGAGGATTTGGATCCAAGAAATGAAAGTGACAATAAAAGTCCGAAACGATCAAAGGAAGAGACCAGTAAGGAAAATCCGTATAACATTCGACTAAATCAGGGAAACGAGTTTAACCCCACCGCAATTTTTGCGCCTGTCCCAACTCAGAAATATGTTGATCGTTGGCTTGTCCTTGTCTTCTTACAAAATTTTAGTTTCTTGATATTTGGATATTTGATGTGGTTTGTTTTCATTGATTTATTCACTTTTTTTTACCTTTTTGGGCCATTTAGGGCTTGCTATATGGTGTGAGGTTCCTCATTGTGTGGAAGACCGTACGGTGACCCCTAGATGATTTGCTTTGGGTCGTTTCAACCTGGATATGGGATGTTGTCTCCTTGACATTTACCCCATTTCCTTTCTTTTTCAAATATATTGTCGATCAGAAACTCTAACATTTTAGTAACTTCTTCCTCCGTATATTTTTTCCGATTAGGAGTCATTTTTCACAAAGTAGGCTTGTACTCTACCTACAACTATGTACCTATATCTTCGTTCACCGTTCTTACGTGATAAACATCTATAAATTAAACATTTCAGCCGAGAATTTGACTGCTCATGAGGAATGGTGGTGTAAAGTGTGGAGAAGTCTAAAGTTTTAATGCTGTTACAGTGTGATAATGGTCTAGAGTTTAAAATGTCAAACAGATCTTTGTAGTTTTTCAAAATCCACATTTCATTTACACCTCTTCTTGAAAAGCAGTTATAACAGTATTTTTGAAGGCCCTCTTTAACCTCGAGATATTCGTATTTTTTCTTCCAATTTAATAAAATCTGAATTTCCTCTGAATAATTTGAAATGTGCATTTCAAATATTTTTGAAATTGTGAAAAAATTGGATGCTTAACATATATATTAATTAGACCAGATGAAAAAGAATCAAATATTAGATTCTGTACGTGAACCTGTGTCAGTGGAAAGCGATAGCCACATGCAAAAAACCATTGGTGGGGCAAAAGAATTTTATCAGTGAATAGCCACATTGAAGATTATTTTGTTGCCGTTGGACTAATAACTGGTGATTATTAGAATTCTAAATGTTAGATCAAAATAGGAGTAGTACAAAAATGGCAATTCTGCCAAACCTACCCTTTTCAAGGAGAAATCTTGCATTTGACCCCAACCCCGACGGCCAGATGCAAGCGGACGTCATTCCTATTGAGCATAGGGTAAATACAAGAAATATGACTTTCGTACACAATGGATTCGTTGAAGTCTTCCACGACGACTTCATCAGCGAAGACGCCTTACAGGAGAAGGTGTAGGACCAAAATCAGAAAACCCTCAAATGGAAGGACTTATCGACAGGGTTGATCTATATATCTTGGAAGCGGCACAAGTGGAAGGAAAATTAAGAAAAAGCAAAATTCTTATTCTGAAATATCGCGAAGGGGAGACCACCAAGGTATTGGCCTCCTGAGCGCTCAACAAAGAAAAGGGTTCCTTACAAGGAGCTTTCGTTCGGAGCCCCGGATTCAAGCTGAGCAAGAAATCTAACCAGCAGTACCTCTCATACGATCTGGTGAGGAAGTAAAAAAATACCAGAGTGCTAGGGGTAAGAACGCAAAATTTCTCAATCCAAAGCGGATTGTTTTTTTTTTTTTTTTTTTTTTTTTTTTTTTTTTTATCTGCAGGGTTCGGGAATGAGCGGGGAGCTTGACGTGGCCGACCGAGTCGCGATTGGAAGAACCCTCCCCCAAGGCTCATGCGAATTCAATTATTCACTAATTAGGGTTAAAGGTTAACAAAGCTGAACCTTCTCATCGTAATAATTTTTAGGCAGACTGCAAGAGCAGAGTCTTCACCTGCCAGCTGGGACCTATAGGTTTTGGCTAATCGCACGGTATCTCAATGATTCTTCTTCTTCTTTCTGACTTGGCGTGAGATCAAGGACAGGACCCTACTTCCCGTGGCACATAAGCAGGCGAGGTAACCCAGGGGAATGGACGTCACAGCACCCACATCGGTCAGAGCAGACCCCATCGTACCACTTGTCAGCAATAGACAGCCCTATGAGAATCCATCTAGGGCAATGGAGACAACCTTATCCAGTCGGTTATAGATCTTCAATGCATGCTCATATCTCTAGATTTCTGCGATGAGCTCTTCCATGCATGCAATATTACTGGCATTTACTTTGTCCATTTATTTATAGGAGTATGCCTAGCAGGGGGATACTCTTGAAGAGGCTATTGGGACCAAGGATCAATCCACTACCATCGTAGAGACGACTTAAACTCTTCAAGTACAAATCATCGCCGTAAGTATTGGGCGAAGTACCTGGGCGGAGATGCAGACCACGACCCTGGGGTTTCAGGCAGCATACTTTTCCACCTTTCTTGTAATCCGGATCCCACAGCTTTTTGGTTGGATGCACTACCCAAACCGCCCAAGACACCCACTCGGTTTTGTCTAGCATAGGTGGTGCAGCAGAGGTGAGACCTGCAAGCTTGTGGCGAAACCCACCTTCCTTAGCGTTATACCTCACCTGCTTCGGGCTCATCTCCAAGACCATACCACCCTTACCACTCTGCAAGAGCTTGGTGATGGGCTGGATTTGCCATTAAGTGAGGAGCATCTGATGCCCGCCAGATAGGTTGACATGCAGCAATCGGACGCTCACGGGGCATCCCTTCTTTGTCGCATGCTGGATCTTTTCTGCCTGACCCTTCGTCAGGTTGAGACCGTACTTTTGATAATCCATTTATTTATAACTCATGCAGATGAAAGCGGATTGTGAGATGCTTCCCTCGCATATCTATGGGTTGACCGTCTTGATCGGCCGGGTAGGTTTGCATGCGGTCGATGTTCCTCAGGGTCACCGGAAAGTAGACCAGATTTTTTGGGGTCTGGATGATCTTCATCCCCGGATCGACCGCGGGAAAAAAGCTTCAGATGGTGGACTGCTGGGTGCCGTTGACGTAACTGCCGTGGTTGATATCGCTATTCACGAGGATACTTTTGATGCTGATGATATCGACGATATGCTCACCCTCTACGTATCCGTTCGTAGATATACGTCCGGCGACCGAATCCAAGCACCGTATTGGGCACATCGATATCCACATGGTAGCTTGTGGCAAGGGTAAGTGTGCTCTCAGAGTCGCGCGATTGGCATCGAAAAGGATCTTGGCATTGTGTTTGCTGAGCCGCATTTGCCGTTGGATCTAATCGTTGATATCGTCGGTGCCGTAGGAGCCGGTGCTCGTGATCAGGGTTATGGGAAACCAGTGGGCGCAATCGTCTTGGGAGTCGCGGAAGGAATTATTTCCGGCATGGATATTGGAGATGGAGTAGTACATCTCCAGATTCACGAGGGCCATCTCGTAAGGTTTTTCTTCGCGCAGTTGGAGGGATGGGTTGAAGCGGATCAAGATCTGGCTATCATCCAAAGAGACGATGAAGGAGAACCCATGCTTGGGCTCGGTATTGTTGCCGATTTTCCCAAAAAGTGAAGAGTCCATTTATCTAACTCTCCCCAGAAGACGACGCTCATCTTCTGGCCATCGGATTCGAACTTGAGGATTCGATTGGAGATGACTAGGCCGAAGGCTTGGGTATTGGCAGGGACTTTGCGCTCGAAGTCCGCAGCTTCTTTTCGTCGGAAGGAGTGACGTGGGGAACTAACCAGGGGACCTTGCTCAAGACAACTTGGCCACGTCGTTGACGGCGGCAGCTCTCAGTACTGCATTAACATCCGAATTTGCGGACCAGGGAGAGTTCGTGCTTGAATCCATAGACGATATTATAATAGTCGGCAAAGCCGAAGACGTGCTTGAGGGGAATGGTTGGCTTGGCGATGATATACCCGTGGCGTCCTGCGAATTCAACGTTATCTACCTCAGCCTTTTTGGTGGAATCCCTGAACCATAGCTGGTTGAGGCTTTGCGAGTCAGCGTAGGCGGTCCCATCGTTCTTCAGGAATCGTCCCTCGATCAAGAGATAGCTATCGGCTAGATGGAGGAAGAGATCCTGGGTCTTGATATTGATGCGGATCTATGCACCGGCGTTATTTAGCTGAGCCCCGGCTTGAGGTTCGTATTCGTGAACCTGATACTCCTAGAGACTTTCGTCGAAAGTCAGTCTTTCAGTGATAGTAAGCATATCGGCCATTATATATATTTATTTATAGCGCTGGACGAAGTCGTGGATGGTTGCGTTGCCGTCATCCGAGATGAGATTATTGAGGCGGGCCTGCTGCTGTGGGGTCCTCTTGGTCTTGGCAGCGAGTGGTGCTGGGGTCGTCCTTTTGCGGATCAATCGATGAATGACGTTGTCTTCGTCGCCCCTTTCTTCAAACCTTTAGGGCTGCAATGGATGCGGTGCTCACGGCCTTGCTTTCAGGTCTTCGCGAGGGAACAGGTCAATACGTGTCCGGCCAGACTGGCGATGGTATCGAATAGTCCTCGCCCNGTTCACTACTAAAGGCATCGTAAATTTATTAAAAGGAGCTTTCGATGCAGCTGCTCGTATTCCTCTCTGCTGATATGGTTGGATTTCATCATGGCGTCGAGAACTGCCACGATTTCGTTGCGCACCCCGTTATTCACAGCCTAGTAGGCGGTGGCGCAAATATCCAGCAACTGGTCGACACACTTGGGAAGAAAGACGGTCCTCATCCCACTCCCTTACTTATCTTGCTTATAGAGGTACGAGACGATCTGCTTCCATTTTTTTCCTTTTGCTAGCCTTATGGGTCTGCGAGAGTGCAGAATTGCCTTGGTACATGGCACTCAATGCTTGTAGGATATCGCCATAAGTATTCAGGTCATCAACCACGAAATGTTCGGGATGTTTTATGACCATGAGCTCCCATAGGCCGGAGGTACCCCGATAGCGCTAGCCGTCGACGCAGATATCGTCACCGTCGAAAGTGACGGATAGAATCCAGATCATGATGGCACCATCTTCCACTCGCAATCCAAATGTATGATCGGCTTTGGGAATCATACTGAGCTGAAGATAGTGGGTTGCTCACGGACCGAGGTTAGTAGTCAGTGCTTGCTCGATGGGTAATCGTTGTCCTCCAGGAAGAAGTACAGGCACGGGGGCGGGTAGGGCGAGTTGGAGATCATCGATCTTTTTAGTGATCTTTTGCGTCTCGACCACGGGCTTGAATATCTTGGAAAGGTCGCCATTGGGTCAGATCTTATCCAGACGAGGCTGCCTATCGATAACCTGGATACTACGGTTGGTCTCATGCAGGTCCCTAGCAAGCGCCTCACGCTTCTTAGGATCGGTGATTTTGATGAATAGCATCTCGAACGCCCCATAAGCGTTGGAACGAACGCGTAGGAAATAGCTTCGAATGCCTCTAGCATTTATCGCTTGGCGATATGGATGAGTAGGTGCATTGGTGGCCGCGAACGGTCTTGATGCGGCACTGGGGTCCGGCCGGCGGCCGAGGTTTCCGGCGGAAGTGGGAATTATAGGGCCTTCCCTCGAAATCCTGATCATCGATGCGCTGAACGTACCTTTCGACACCGCATCTATTGCATCTATATCCTGGATCCATGCCGTAGATAAGTACTCGCTTCCACTGGTGCTCACATTCAGGGGTTGCTCTTCGAGATTTGGAAACATTCTCGAATTCCCGATCCAAGGCCCGTTAATTTTCAGGAAAAATTTCTGCAAATGATTCGTTGTTTATCTTGTACTCGATAGAACTCATCCAGATTGCATCGATTCTTTCAAGCCGTCTTAGGGCTCGTGAGATTGATGGTCATAAATCCGTGAGGCTTGGCCCAAGAGCGGTTGCGTAGGGTATCGAACTGAGCCAGGGTGAGATCGCTGCAATGATCCCGGTGGATATGATCGCAATTCTTTGCATCCTGCTTGAGGAGTAAGATGAAGTTGGCATTCTCCTGGATCGATTGCCTTGGAAGCTTGAAGTAATTTTGGCGCAGATAGAAGCAATCCACGTTATTATGACGACCGCGCACGCAGTAATCTTCGCGCTTGCTCTGCTTGCTGAGCATGAAGTCGTCGAAGACCATGAGATTCTTGCGAAAGGGGTCGAGGTCGCGAGGGTCGGGCACGTCGCTTATCTGCTCGAAGAAGGGCTCGATACCCCTTGGTTTGTCTGTGGCTTCATTACGTCAACCACGTTGATCAAGGAATGCAGAAAATGCCCCCTGATGTAAAGAAGATCGTGGATATCGTCTTTCGAAAATCCTTTTCCCAGCGTCCGCCTCAGCAGCTGGTAAATGGGCTGCTGGATGGATTTTCCGAAAACGTGGAGTTATATTTATTGATTTATAAATATTAATAAATATAATATTAATTATTAGATTTATTCGATCGTAGTCGAGCCATCAGTCCCACAGGAGGAGGTTATTTAGAAGCGTCGTCTTGCCGCAGTCCGATTTCCCGATGACCAGACTTCGGATGGATCGCTGCGGGAGCAAAAAGTGGTTATGCCTACTCGCGGTAGGCTCATCATACGTAAGGTCTTCAACGTCCATTTATCTATATAAAATGGCAATGTGTACTGCTTGAAATGCAAAAGTAAGACGGCGACGAAAGGCTTGGGCGAGGAAGTGACCAGAAACGGGCATCGGCGGAGGATTAGGACCTGTGCCGTTGCGGCTCCAAGAAGTCCCACTTTATCGCTGCGTCAGGCGCTGGGCTCTAGAATAAGATGCTCAATCGCATGCCTTTTGAAATTTAACCATAATCCTTCCTTACTATCATCCTTGCCCCTACTTTTTATATAACCCTATAGCCCTTTCACTTGATTTCAACCAAAATTCTTTTCATGCCTATTATCGTAACCATACCCCTGACTATAACTCTAACCCTTTCCATGACTATAACTCTAACCCTTTCCATGAATATGATTCTTACCTTTTCCCAAATATAACTCTAACGTTATCACTGACTATAACCCTAACCATTTCCCTAAATATCACTCTAAACCTTTCCCTGGCCATTACTCTAACCCTTTCCATGACTATAATCCTAACCCTTTCCCCAAATATAACCCTAACACTTTCCCTGACTATAACCCTATCCATTTCTCTAAATATTACCCTAACCCTTTCCCTGACTATAACTCGAACCCTTTTCCCTAAATATAACTCGAACCCTTTTCCCTAAATATAACTCTAACTCTTTTCCTGACTTATTAAACTTAACCATTTCCCTAAATATAACCCTTACATTTTCCTGACTATAACTCTAACCCTATCCCTGACTATAACGCTAACCATTTCCCTAAATATAACCCTTACCCTTTCACTGATTATAACCCTAACCATTTCCTTAAATATAACTGTAGCCGTTTCCATGACTATAACTAACACTTTCCATGACTATAATGGTAACCATTTCCCTAAATATAACTCTTACCCTTTCCCTGACTTATTAACGCTAACCATTTCCCTAAATATAACCCTTACCATTTCCCTAAATATAACTCTAACCCTTTCCCTGACTTATTAACCCTAACCATTTCCCTAAATATAACCCCCACCCTTTCCCTGACTATAACCCTAACCCTGACTATAACCCTAACCCTTTTACTGACTATTACCCTAACCATTTCTCTAAATATAACCCTAACCATTTCCCTAAATATAACCCTAACCCTTTCTCTTGACTATAACCATGATAACCCTAACTATTTCCCTGGCTATATCCATTAACTTTCCGTTAATATTTATTTCAAACTCCTTCCCTGAACATAACCTCACCCTTTTCCTTAATATAACCCCTTCCCTCATTATAACCCTAACCCCTATTCTGACTACTACCCTTACCCTTTTCCTTAATATAAACCTTTAAACCATTTAAATTCTAATATTTTCCTTGAATATAACCATAGCCCTTTCCCTGAATTTAATCAACTCCATTCTGTTAAATTACCCTGCCTTTTTTCTTATATTTGGGCGTTATTTATCATAAGTATTATACTGTTTGGGATATTCTCCGTAATTCTCTGCTGACTTTTTCCTTAGTATGAGACTGCTTGGTGGATTTTACTCAATTCTCCAATTGATTTGTTTCCTAAGTATTAGATTGCTTGTTAGATTCTCCACAATTCCCCACTGAATTTTTCCTAGATATTAGACTGTTTGGTAGATATGACACAATTCAAGAAATGCTTAAATACGTTTAACGTATTAATTTTGGCGGTTGCTCTCCGCAATTCTGCACTGACTTTTACCTATTTATTAAACAGCCTTTAAGGATCTTACTGACCCTATTCATAAGTATTGGACTACTTGTGATATTCTCCGCCTTATCTTAAGTATTAAATAACTTATAGATTCTCCGCAATTCTTCGCCGGACTTTTTCCTAAGCATAAGACTGCTTAGGAGATTCTCAGCAATTCTCTTGGACTTTTCTTACTAATAGACTGCTTAGAAGATTCTCCATAACTCTCTGATGCCCTTTATCCAAGTATAAGACACTGTTTTGGAAATTCTCAGCAATTCACCGCAAACTTTTTTGAAAGTATTTGAACACTAAGAGAGGCACCCTAAGAGATTCTCCGCTGACACTTTCGTATGTATTATACTGCCTTGAAGATTTTCCACATTTCTCTGCCAACTTTCTTCTGGTATATACTGCTTGATAGATTCTCTGCAATTCTCAAACGACTATTCTCTAAGTATCAGAAAACCGAAAGATTCTCCGCAGTTTTTCATTGACCTTTTCCTAAGTATAAGATTGCTTTGGAGATTCACAACTCTCCTCTTACTTTTTCAGTAGATAGGTAGAATGCATAGGAGATTTTTATGTTAGTATTTTTCATGATCTCTTACATAAAGTATGAACCTCATCTCGGCCCGGATACAATGTATCTCGTCAAAATACTAGATTTGTCTTTCGAAATACAAAATTTGTGGCCAAAACCCTAATTTTCGAGATCGAAATTCGTTTGAAATTTGGGATTTAATTACCGATCGTTATGTCGCTAAAAGTCTCGGTCGTTGCTAAGGAGCAATATTTGAAGCTCTTGCCCTGAAAAGACCTAATAGCTTTTTTTTAGACAGGAGTTATCCCTGCACTAAAATGATTTGGGGGATTTGATGTCATAAAACCTAATATCTGAATCATTGAGAAAATCTAATTTTTGGATTATTGCTTTCCAATTATTTGATGTTAATGCTGCTGATGAGAGATTACTCCTTGAAACACGTGTACAGCATAACGAAATTTCCTGTTTTTTATGCAACTTCGGTATTTTTTTTTTGTATTGTTAAAATTTCGTTTAATATTTACTGCATTTAGAATATCATAATTGCAATGTGAAGTCGAACGTTGGATGTCAGTTAAAAAGATGCGTTTTAGCAGTGATTTAGATGTTGAAATACACGTTCCTACTGATCGATTCATTCTTCTTACTAGGCACAAGCTCTCAATGGGATGAAACTGAGAAATTTAACTGGCTTACACAATGAAATTCTACAAGAAACTTAATCTTATGGTTTTGACACTGTATTTCATCTCTTGTCGTGAATGGTTAAAATAAGGAAACATCTCGACGAAATTGTAGGGTCGAAAAACATACAATGCCAATCGAAATTAAGGGTTTTAAGCAAGTAACTAGATTTCATTTAGCCGGAATTGTGGTTTCTCATCGAATGCAAGCTACAATATATCTCGTAGTTGGGGTAGGGGCTTTCAAGAGACTATTCATCCCGACAATAATTGAGATAGGGGGTATTTGAGCGAGGAAACTAGACAATCGAACGAGAACACGGTATCTAAACGTAATGTCAGAATTCCTGATTTTATACGACTTTGGCATGCCATAGTTTAACAACCTGTTATAACGAATTCTCGAATTTGTTATATCGAATTCTAGAATTTGCTATAACGAATTCTGGAATTTGTTATAACAAATTAAATTTGTTATAACAAATTCTAAAATCTGTTATTAAAATTCGTTATAACGAATTCAACAATTTGTTTTATCGAATTAAATTCGTTATAACAAATTCTTAAATTTGTTAAAACGAATTCTTGAATCAAAAATATGTTATAACGAATTCCAAAATTTGTTATAACGAATTAAATTTGTTATAACGAATTAAATTCGTTATAACAAATTCCAGAATTCGTTATAACGAATTCAAAAAAAAAAAAAAA
>MJUU01000361.1:68990-92463 GCA_002080025.1 Modiolus philippinarum | reverse complement strand
AAAAAAGTAGTTTAACAGAAGGGATATTTTCTACAACTGTTACCAATTTAAAAGAACTCTAGGTAGAATTCTGGTTTCCGGCTACAGAGTCCAAAGAATTGTTGAATAATTTTATAAATCTGATACAAAATTAAAGAGTGTCAAAATAAGTTAAAAATGCTAAATTTAGGTTAAATTCATGTTATTTGTTGGAACTTAAAGGTACATTTTTCAAGAGAAAAAATACTTTTGTATCAATCAGCAATATCTAAATTGAAATATTAAACACATGAAGTAAAAGTAATCTTGCCAATTAACATGTTCACAAATGTAGGCATAATAAAATATCTCTTGATAATGGAATATGAATGCTTTTTTAATCAAGGGTAGAGGATGCACTTAAATTTGTTGTAGAATTTGAAATTTTTAAAATACATAAGGGGAAATTGTTCCTTGAAAAAAAACAAAAATAATGCCATCTTTTTTTTATATAAATGCAGGATATAAATTCAACTTTTTATACATATGTGATGACAATAACAGTTTAATAAGTACTATGTATAATGAAAAAAGTGTCAACAAGTTCGAAGCAGTTCGAGGGAGAAACTAGTAAGGAAAATCCATAAGACATACGATAATACCGAGAGCACATAACCCAACGCAGTACGTTTTATGAAAGCCGTCACATTACCGATTTGGAAATAAATAAATGAATTAATCCTGGTAATAAAGAAAAATGCATGTTACAAATAATCTATACACACAAAAACTCATGATGCATGTGTTCGGTGGATCAAGTGGGAGGTTCCGGAGGAGTTGGAACCCCTTTTTGTCTGGATTTTTGTTTTAATTTCGTGCAAAATTTCAACAAAAAAAAAAACAATCGACAAAAAGGGTTTAAAAAATCGACTAGAAAGCCTTGGAACAACATTTATTTTGAAAGCTGGAATGATGGGGGAATGTCTCTTTAGATAATAAGATTGCAGTGTTCAATAAATGTTAAGATTGGCTCTAGATCACTGTACAGTGTGAAAACCGGTGTCCGCGCATCCGGTGTGTCCGCGCACCACCGACCTTTAGATGTTAAAGCCACGTTTGGCAAACAAAAACATTGTGTCAACAAGTTTACAACTTTAACTTTTAATATTTGAAGAAAAGAAAAAATATTACAAATTTTTGCGGAAAACTGCCTAATTAACTTCAAAAGGCTAAAAACAGCTAATTTGTTTACCCTACTTTTTTCTGAATCTCCTTTTCAAGTATTTTGTCATTTCAATACAAAAATTTGGCTCAATAAATAAACGAAATAATAAGTTTCCTTTATCACATGGTTCGTCTTGTAAAATATTACCTTCTAACATTCCTATGTTGAGTTTTCTAGGTCATGCGCGGACACACCGGCCAATACAATGTCTAGGAAAAATTGGGCCAAGCTCTTTTCAGGACCCCATATCACATAGTACAGACAAATTTTCTAAAGCTTAATTGAATTTTTCAAAAGTTTTATACTCAAGCATTTAAAGGGATTATTCACATTTAAGTTGTCCACTTTAAAACTTTGTAAATCTAAACGAATTAGTCTAAGGTGCGCGGACACACCGGCCTGCTCTTATTGTTGTATTCTTACTTTTTTCAATTTTGTTTGTTCTTTTAATCCTATTACTGAAGAGGCATAAGTTGTCGAAATGGCCATATCCAGGAGAAAAATTTACGCTTACTTCGTTATTTTGCTTGTTATTGCTTGTTTTTTTGTCGATTCTTTTTCTCTGATAATGCATAAACATATAAAATAATGTTGTTAATCTTCTAAGATGAATTAGCCCTACATGGCTAAATCAAAGTTGTTTATCCGTGTGCGTGTCCTCATTTTTCTTGTACGCGTTTAAGTTTTGTCTCATTATTATGAAATGTTTTTTTTTTCTTTTTTTTTTCAAATTAGAACTAATATAACAGTATTTGTACCTAACTGAATGCACATTATATCAAAATTGTTCACAAAAGAAGAAATGTCATGCCAATATCTATAATATTTCTTCCAATGAGACTTTTGCTATGCGGAACAAATAAACATTGAAAATTTGACGACTTTGTTTCTTTTTTATTCCGGTGTATTCCTTGTGATTGTGGTGTTTTCATTGTCCTTTGAAAATACATGTTTGGAATGGCAGTTCGATGCTCTTATTGTTGTTAAGTTATATCAGAATTATATCAAACGAATTACTTACAATCGATAATCCCCCTTTTTGTTTTGTTATTTTGTTGACTTGGTGTACATAGTGTACAATACCTGTAAATCGATTTATTGATCGTATAGTGTGAAGTTATTCGTGTTACAACAAATTACCATTTAAACAAAAATATCTGATATGGATGTGTATAACAATAAAGTCATTCATTTAATTATTGCTTTATATAGGGATATAAACAGAACAGTAACATAGTTATTGTAGAAGAATGTTGTTCTATATTCATTATAACATTTTAATCGTAGGTTAAAACGTTAGAACCTCGAAGAAAAAAGGAATAAGGTCATTATATAAAGTTCACAGACATGACAAAAATAAATAAAAACAAAACTAAAAATATATACATAACATTCCAAATTTCATATCTTAAATACTCCAGAATTTCCGGGCGTGACTTCAGTACTTAACTAATGTATCTGCATTGGTAAATCGATTTTAGTAAATGTAAAGTACGAGCAGTATAAAATTAAGATCTCTTGAAGATTTCTGATTTCATATGGACAATAGCACCTTAAGCGTGTCATGCTGACTGTCGTAGGCGTTTTGATTGGAAAGGACCTAGTATATCTGGATCTCTAAATACATTCAAAATTAATACCAAAGCAACACCCAAACATCATAACATGGCAATATATTGTATTCATAAAGACAGAGAACGTAGATGACAAAGATTTAAAAAGAGAAAAGAAAAAAAAACACTACCAGTCTGGACCAATCAAAAACGGGAGTGTCATCAGGTGCTCCGGAATGGTAATAAGTAATGAGTATTGAGTAAATACACATGAGGCAAAGTATCTACAAACAAATGGTAGAACAGAGCAATGATCTGCTCCACATGTGACACCAATAAATCCAGTTTAATGTCAAATTTGGTATGTGTCAATCAAGTAATAACCGGGGATCTGTTGAGAGATGTCAATCTTCATTTGTGATATAAATATGTTACAGTAAATGTGTGTAATTAGTAATTTCAGGAAATTACTGAAAATTTAGGAAATACATGTAATTCCTAAAGGGTCTAGTAAATACCTGAAATAACTGAATTTTGTCAGTAATTACATGAAATTACTGAAATTTTTGGAGAATTTTACACACATTTACTGAACTCAAAATCTTCTGAATTTCTTCATTTAATTTACTTTTACCAAATTGTAAGCATTTTTATACTTCAATACAATGTATTGATATGTATTGTAGAGGCTGGAATATTTTTGTGAGTAGTTTCTTAAGGATTGATTCTCTGTTATAGTCCATGAGTACCTTTCAAAGAAGTAATATGTTCTAACTATAGTTTCTTGGGTATGATCTGTACTAAACAGGTAGAGTTTGAGAACGAGTTAATAATCATTCTACAAAATACTAATTTAAATCTCACTGTTCATATTTGTTCCAAAGTACATCTAAAAATGGTTCATGATGGCAAGAAAAGGATAATTACATATGAAATTTTACAGAAATCCTGAGATACAGATTGAAAGGATGGCCAAAAGAAGCAACCAGATACTGAAGTCTTTAAAATACAAAAATATAGAGGCAGGGGCCCAAAAAACTTATTAGCAGAGTCAATTTGAAGACACAACAGTCATATCGTAAAATCTGTGAATTTTTGCTCATTTGCATATTCAGTTGGTGGATCTAATACAAGTATCGGGATTCCATTGAACTTGATCGGCACAATTTAAAAAAAAAACTGAGTTGCAGATCAAATACAAGTTAACATTTTGTATGACATTCAATTTACAAAATAAAACAGATGTAGGAAATAATTTCAAGGTTTGTCAACTGTATCAAAATTCGAAGTATCCCATCAGAGATATTCGGCAAAATTGTCAAGTTCCCCTGCTTTACGCATAGTCATCAGAAAAAAACAAGATACACGGTAAGACAATAAAGCTTTGAATGCCAACGAAAAATGCTGCAACAAACATTATTCATGTACCTTTAATTCCAAGTTGGAGAGACATCTGTTTAATCAGGATATTTATTTATAATTTGAATACAATTAATATGAATGTAAAAAGATCATTGCTTCTCCATATGACAAACTTTGCTATAAGATTTGGTTCGTGGTTTAGTTCATAGGAACCAAACTTGTCATGTTCGTGAAAAACACTGCTTTTCGAAACCGTCGTCATTTCGGATTCCTCAACGGTAATTCCTGTTCGTCAGGTGGCAAGAGAACAGTCAATTGGAGATGTTCAAGTATTTTGAAATGTTGTTGCACATCTGAATGCACAAAGAAAACTTACAAATGTGCTGATGTGATAGTGTATTATGTGTCATAACAGTATAAGTAATCGTCATAAAGAACATAGTGTTATATTTTCATTATGCCTCAGTCTTGTTACACTACTTAAATATGTTTGATTTGCTGAATACATAAATTTTTATAACTTGTTTATTCATCAAAATTAGAATTCAGTAAATGTGTGTAAAATTCAAGATTTTTTTCAGTAATTTCATGAAATTACTAGACTTTTTAGGAATTTCAGGTAATTCCTGAATCACCTAGTAATTACATGAATTTCCTAAAAATTTCAGTATTTACATGTAATTCCTAATTACACACATTTACTGTAACAGATACATTGTAACGATCTCTTAAAACATTTTGAGCAACAATATAACATGTAACAGTGATTAAATAAAACACTTGATTAGCAGCTTTTGGTGTGGTGTATCATAGTTATGTTTCTTACCGCCGTTTTAATCAAGGCTTGAAAAGAAATCCATCTCATACAATCATGAAAAAAGTTCTTTAATATATATCAGTTCCTGTTCAAAAAAATTGAAGTTTCGGTCCGAACTTTGATTCAAGATTGATTTTTAATGACGGGCCAAAATTTTTATAGCCAAAACTTAAATGTTTGATAAACAAAATCGCCATCCCATTGTAACACTAACAAAGAAAAAGCGATGTCCCATTCTGTTGAGTGCAAAAAAGTTGTTGTCCCATGCATATTATTTTAATCACGTACTTCCAATTTTATAAATAAATAGAACCCGCGCCACAACTGAATTATCACAAAATATTATATAAGAATCGCATGTATTAATGTGTCCTTGAAAAAGATCAGTATTTTCATTGACTGGCCGGTAAGCTATATAATATGTGTTAAATCATACTAATTAGAAGGTCTCGATGGGGGTTCTTTTCCCGAAATCCCGTCAATTTTTCTATACTTTCCCGTTTTCCGGGAGGGAAAATATTTTTCAAAGACTCTTAAAGAGGCCCCCTTTTCCCTTTTCACGGGCAAGATTTTTAGTGGTTCCTGCTTCACGCTCGACATCCTTAGCCGTTTTCACGGGATCTTTTTTTCCACAATCCCGTTTCGCGCTTACTAAAAAGGCCAATCCCGCTTCCCGCTTATAGCCCATCGAGACCCACTAATAAATCGATCGGACTGTAATCTCACATGTATATACAGTCCTTGAATTTAACAAATCTTCTACAGATAATTTAATGTAGATTACTATGTTACTGGCGGGGCAGCTGATGATCGGAAGTCACATCTAAAATCTGTGAAATATGCATGTATTAAAAATATACTTACGCTGATTGTAAGCAGACTAGTCAATGGACCTTACAGTCCGACCGATCTATTGGGTCCGTGTTGTTCATCTGTATGTGTGTCTTCATTTTTCATTTTTGTCCCGTACTCAAGTGGTGTCCTTGTTTCTTAGTGTGTCTGATTTGGCAATTGTCCATGGATTGTTCGTGCTTTTGATTGACGGTTTGGTTCTCACTTACTTTATTAGTATGATTTTACACATATTATATAGCTTACCAGCCAGTTACTGTAAATACTGATCTATTTCAAGGACACATTAATACATGTGATTCTAATGTATTATTTCTGTGATAATTCATTTGTGGCGCGGGTTCTATTTATTTATAAAAATGACTGCTAGGATAAGCAGCAGTTTTTGTTTTCTATAACCAAATTTAAATAAAAACTATTAAACGAATCTTTTAGGTTCACATACGAAATATCAAAGAAATCGATAGATTTTCTTGATTTTCACTCTTATTTAAAAGTATTAACGATTTGACTAAACTTGAGTACTTGATATTAAATAATTCAACAATAAACTGAATTGTATCAGAATTTGCACAGATATAGTGACCACTGAACATATCCTTTTAATAAGAAAATCTCAGGAAGACAATATTGAAAAAAAAAAAAATACTTCAGATTATCTTGTAAAAAAATTGAAACTTATTCAAAAAAGATACATTGATGGGACTATTTCTACAATGAAAATGAATACTCAATTAAAGCGGAAATTAAAATGCTCTGAAAAAACAAAGGGTCATTCTAATATAAAGTCGACCCTCTAAAGATGGTTACATCATATCATCCATCTTTTAGAAGAATATTTTCTACACATCAAAAACAGTGGTCAATCACATACTAATGATCCTCAAGCAAATAAAAATAATTTAATGGACCACCGCCGGTGGCCTTCAAATAAAGAAGATATATGACTAACTTTCTAACCTCATCAAAAGTTCACACGTGATAATTAATTGTTTTTTTTATAGACAGTTAAGGCGTGCTTTTTTTAGAAGAGGGTCAAATAGTGAGAATCAGCTTGCGAGATACTAAGCAATTTTATTCGATACATAACTGCTGGCAGAACTAGCCGAGTTTGTTTTCAATAAACAAATCAAAACATATGCTATCTGCATAAAATGCATAAAGTACAAAAAAATAAGAATCCATACTGGATTTTAGATGAATTCATTCCACTAAGGAGTTTTATCTTGCTCAATATTTTCTTAAGAAAATAAAATTAAGCATCACATGTATATACTGTCCTTGACCAGGCTTTTAAGAGACCTACAAGCATTCAAAGTTGATAACCTAAAAATTTTGCCGTCACTAGTACAAAAACCGGAAGTGATATCACTGGCTGTGCTTGTAGCGTCAAAAAAAAATAAGCATAGTCACGTGACTGTATACGGTCTTCACGTGGCTTGAACAGGAAGTTGAAAGTTGCACATGCAAAACCGGAAGTGGACATTTTCTTGGTAAGGGTTAAACATAAATGCAGAAAGGGACATTTAAAAATTCCAATTTTGTGGTATATGGTATGGAAGATCGACACATGACCTGCAGGAGTGCTAGAGAGAGAAAAAGTAGCGTGCATGCTGGAGCGGAAGTGGTGTGTATATTCTGTTGGCCACCATTTTGACCGGGAACGACCTAATATGCTGTATAAAGGTATATTTTGGATGACGTTGATTATATAAAGGAGTTGGTATTTCTCATTTTGCTTGTTCTTTTCTTCTCGGCAGTGACCTAAATATAATGGAAATCAGTATTGGCTTGTTCTTGGAGTATTTCTATAACGTTTGCGTGAATTGTTTGGTAGAGGGGATAGCTTTTGTTGTTTTAGAGTGACTTCCTTCTTCCCAGAATTTTCGTGTTTAATGGTATCATTGTTTCCCCTTTTCTTATTTCTTTGGTTGCATTATTTACTTTTTCAAAATTATCTCTCTATTTTATTATGTTCTTAAAATTATTTTCACCTTTTCAGTCCTTTTTGCTGTGTTATTTTATCATTATTTTCCCTTTTCTTACATTATTTTAAGATTTTTCATCCCATTCGAGCAACTTAATTTTTTTCCCAGCCATTTTTAGTTTCCATGGCAACGGTCGCCATTTTTATATTTAAAAGACAAAACATTAGTTTCTGCACTTTCTAAGTAACCTTTTCTGTAAAATTTCATTCAATTCGAAGCAATTTGAAATTTTCCCGCCATTTTCTATTCCTCTAGCAACGATCGCCATTTTGATATTTTTAACACCGAAAATCGTTACTATATATGCTAAGTAACTTTTGGTCAAATTTCATTCAATTCTTAGCATTTTTGATTTTTTTCCACGCCTTTTCTGGTTTGATCATGTAAAAAACTGTCCTCATTAACCTTAAATCAGCAATGTTAAATTCATATTTTGTTATACGTCCGATTGTAATATTTACACTTTTGCCTTAATTTGTTCCTTTGACACTAAAAAAGATTATGTTTTATATCAAATTATAGATTTTGTGAATCGTTATGAGTGATGATATCAGGTTATGAGTTTTGGTGTGTATTATAAGTGATGTGACTACAAGGACAGAGACAAAAAAAATGGCCGCTTAAGAAAATATCTTCGAAGCGACAAATACTATTATGATAGTAGTTTCAATATAATTTTACAAAACAAAAAAAATCCCAATTTATATAGAAGCAAGAAATAGAAAGAACTTGACACACTGGAAGACTGGAAGATAGTCTCAGCTTGATCCTGCTGTACAAGGGGGTTGAAGGGTTGGTACCGGCACTGTCACCCTCAAATTTTGTCGAAAACGTCAAACCTTAGCGTCAGATAAAGCCAAAGACTTTTAACGACCACGTAACAACAAAAGGTATTGTATAAACAACATAAAGGGACTGAAAATTCCAGATCACAAAATTAAAAATACCAACATTCATTCTTTGTGAAGACTATCAGTCACAAGAACAACCTACCAAACAACGTCATGTGTGCCGATGTCGAGAATGCCCAACAGAACATTAGACATGAAAAAGAAAGGAAATGGGGTAAATGTCAGGGAGACAACATCCCATATCCAGGTTAAAACGACCCACAACAAAGCCTCTCTCTAGGGGGTCACCATACGGTCTTCAACACAGTGAGGTACCTCACACCATATATCAAGCCCTAAATGGCCCCAAAAATGTAAAATGTGAATAAATCAATGGAAACAAACCACATCCAATAACCCATTAGACATTAGCATCTGCTTTCTCACACCAGGTATAAAAGCCATAATTGGATTCTAGACGTATCAGCATCAATATCAGAATCAGAATCATTTTATTTGAAACAATTCGCCAATTTCGAAAACCTTTTGGTGACAATATTCGGCCTTATATTCCACTTTACACACCTCGCATGGGGAATCTTTTTACGGATTACTCATGTAGGACTTTTCGTTTTTAAATTGACTGTTTTGTCCACCTTTACTTTACAAGATAATGAGACCAAAAGATTGATAGGATGGTTGCGAACTATACATTACGGCACCCAACGCAGTAAAAGAGGAAAAACTGGCAGGATTATCTCTGCTCTAAACATAAGGAGCATCCAGCACTGAATGAAATTGAGGATTATATATCGATGCGTAGGGATAAGTTGATGGTAGTTGATAGGAGAGATGATTACTACGTATTCCTAAAGAACTTTTTGTTATAAGAGTACAGCAGTAAGAGAAAAGAGTCTTTGATGGGGCTTTTTTAGTAACAATTCCGGTACCATTGAGATCGCTTGGTGTTCTTTCAATAAAGCAACGAGTAGAGTGATTTGCGATTAAGATCTGAAGGTTTATCATTTCGTAAAATATTATTCATTGAAAAAAATGGTTGAGGATGTCCTGGAATTTGCTCCCTCAGCATAATATTATGGTAAAAGAGAAGTGTAAAAAGAATAAGAAGGCATATTTCATATCATAAAAACATTAAAATACATTCTTCAGGATCAGTTGCATCACCTATAGAGGAAGAAAGGACTCTTGGCAAAGCTGGTTCTCACAGTTGATGAGATAACCGATTTGGCTATCGGTGATTCAAGCTTGGTAATATAATTTTGTAGGTCTTAGGCTGCAGTTGTCACAGGGTCAATATACATGGAGATGATCGGAGCCAGCCATGCATTGAAGAAAAAGCAAATAGGAGCATCGTCAACTATCAACACAGGGGCAAGCAATGGAAACACCACTTCACATATCATTTATTAATCCACCTGAGTACAAAGAAATTCATTCATCCAGCTCCGCAAAATACTACCACATAGGAGGTATGGTGATCAAAGTCAAGAATCTAGGGCAAAAGTTTTTTTGTGTTTTTTTGTTTTTGTTTTTGTTTTTGTTTTTTTAATTAAGAGTTATTGTTGAGTCCTGTCGTATTACACTCCTTATTTTGTCTGATTAATATGTAAGCATGGTTCTAAGGTACAACAATCATGAACTTTATATTTTCTCGTTAAGGTTGGGATTAGAAAAATCAAAATATTGTAATTCCAGAAATCCAATGATGTATAAAAGATCCCCTCGAGGTGATACATTCAACTAGTAGTGGTTTCGACCCATTAGAAATACAAAAAACATAAGTTACTGTAAAGTTACTTTCTGTAGATGGGTAATTCGACACTTAATGTTTCTTCCGTGCAGGTCAATATCAAAGCCTTTAGAATATCATTAACCAAAATTTGTGTAACAACGGCAGTAGAATACCGAAGGAGCAAAGGGGTGAAATTCACAAAAATCGAAGTCCAAAGACCGGGCAAAAACGAGAACTCAGAAAAAATGAACAAAGTAATCAATTGAATCTACAGCAAATACCAAAAAGAGCCAATAACATAGATTTGCAAGATGAATATACTCCTTAGTTTTAATTTTTGTCTAAAATGTAGATATTACAAGATTCCTAATGCGGTTTAATATCAGCACTGAAGTACTTACTATTGATTTGATGAATATCAATATAGTCAACTTACAAAGACATCAACCCTGTGTTTATAAATAATTGTAAATTTTTGCAATGGAAATTTAGACACGGATGAAGTTTTGTCGATTAATACTGTATGTCTGTTAAAACGATGAAACCGGGATTGATATAATGCACATGTTTTCAGCTTCTTTTTTTACAGTAATCATTTTATACATTTTATATTCCTTCATGCACAGGAATTTCATGTCAAATCGTACTGTTCCGGTGCAAAACGCCACTCTTCACAAGGGTTCTCCAACGTTGTTTCGATGTATCTATTACCCTAGTTCCAAGTTCTAGTCAGTAGTTTTCAAAACGTTTCTGCATAGCGTTAGCAAAATGTTGCTGTTCCGGTTTTGCATGTAAAATCACCACCAATTTCTCAATCTGTCGAATGTTTTCTGTAATGACATCAGAAGAGTATTTATGGATTTTCCCATGATCAAATTAAGGGATATGAAGAAATATTATAAATATTTTTTTTAAACGAATACCGAAACAAAAATGAGGAAAGGGGGAATTCCAAAATCAAAAATTCGAAATAACGGCAATTCATATCCAACACATATTGACACAGCATCAAAAAGATAAAAAAAAACTTAACAAAACGCCAGAAATCTGAAGCACTAGTTGAAGATATACATTAAGTAATTTGACATCCTTCTATCGCCCTCTTTAAGGGATACCTCAGTATCGCACGCGTTTACTATTGTCTTCACGACTTCTATGAAGGTACCCTTGATGTTATATATTACCTATTTCACCAACTTTACAGATTCTAAAGATGATAATTTCTCTAAAGACTATCATCATTTGATTTTGATTAATCGTGTAACTCGCAAAATGCTTTTTTCATCCTTTTTTGTTGTTAACAAATGTCAGAAACTGTAAATAGACTATTCAAAAAAAAAAAAAAAAAAAAAAAAAAAAAAAAAAAAAAAAACTAACAAACTAACAACAACAAAAAGAACTGGGGCGTTGTTTGCATTTTTTGCAGCCTTTACGTAATAGAGGATATCGACAAGAAATTCTCATAAATTTTTTAAATTAGTTTTGAATGCCGATGACCTTGAGATTTTACACGAATTCTTGCCTCACACACGTACTGGTGATCTCTTTTGAAATACATGATGATTCTTTGCCATATTATTCGGTAATTTTAGATTTTGATTTTTCTTATGTAAGTAGTCCAACAGTGTTTTATCAGCGTCTGGGCTCCTTTAGCGGTGAGTACCCCTTGTTCCATCTATCTTAATTAAATTTTGTGTCGATCTATTCTTGTTCAAGATAGTGTTCTTGTAGTAATAGTCTAACTGTGTTTAGTTTACTTACTATATTTATCAAGCTACATGTAAAATGGATAGACAAATGGGAGGTGTTGGTACCATTTTTCCACCGGTCTTTTTCAAGTTTATAAAGTAAAAATAACAGAAAACATTTAAAATGGCCGCAAGTTACAATCACAAGCCATAATATACTGGGAAACTGTACAAGAAAAGCAATAAAAAGTCCAAAGACAAACATAGACAACGATAGGAACTCGAGATCGTCATTTATTACCACTGGGACGATGCCTCTGCTGGTGTCCGCTAGGATATTCACAAACCCAGCAGTCCGTATTTCGGTGCTGACCCGAAAACCGATTTTATTGAAATTCGCAATATCTAATTTTACAAAATTTTGTTAAAACTAAGGAGTATCTCCTTCATGCATAGCTTTGTCCTAAGCTGAATTTTGGCTTTTCTATTTAGATCATTTTGGTTATTTGTTCAGTATCAGCTTTTACACATGTTTCAGTTAATGGATTTCAAAATGTATTGGTTTGATATGCACTGATGAGACACAAGTTACCGAAATGCGCATATGCAGAAAATCAATAATCAGTAACTTCGGTATTTTGTTATGCATAATAAACATACACATAAAAAGTGTCTTTACCAAGTCCGGTTATCCCGAGCTGCTATAGTTGTTTACTTTTGTCTTTCGTTTTGTACTTTTCTTGTGGTGAATCGTGGCCTTGGATTCATCTTTTAGTCATTGTTGATGTTCCTTGTTCTCTTCTCTTTAAACGCTCTTATGCAGCTAACGCAAAATGTATCTGGTTCTCCAATAGGTTGATCATCTAGGATTGTCAGACAAAAGTTCCTTCAACTGTCATTTTCCCTTATTTCTCTTCCACAGTTGTAATACTGTTTATAATATTGATATGCAATGTAATTTTTGTTTTCTGAATATTGCTTCTTTTTCATGGTTCTTGGGCGGAACTAACTAATGCCCATTGATTGCAGTTCCTCTGGACGGTATAACGGAAATGTTATCTGGCTAGAAAGATTTCGTTACAAGGTTGCCCTACCGTGTTTTGTCATCTCTACAAAAATTAAACGTTTGGCAGCTGTTCTAAAAATGCCACAGCAACTCAATATGTCTTATTGAAAATGGAATTTCTACTGCAATAGTTACTTAGTATTCAGTCGCCTTTGACTTGGTTGTGAATCTCTCAACTGTTATGGTAAACGTGTCATGGTAGTGATCTTGCTCACCTACACAGTTTGTACAAACCTAAATACATTCATACTGATATATCGTGATTATCATGGTAAAACATCTTTTACTCTCAACTTTTGGCCCGTGGTATATAATGCTGTTAAAGAGTTAAATTGTTATTGAATGTATCTGGTAGAATTGTTTTTATTAAATTCTTTGAATTTGTCATAGAATTAACATGTATTGGTTATAGTTAATCTGGTTCCAACAGTCACCATTTTGATAAAATTTTGAGTTCTAGATGGTTGAAAACTTAGTCGGGATATCTGTTTGTTTTCTTGTGTTCATTTTTGTTTTCTTTCATTTGGTATTGTAGTTCCCTCAAGTCCTTGTTTTGTAAAGTTACTCAACTTTAGAGTTTATATTAATGCACGAGTGCAGCATATTCTTATTGAATTTTTCCTTCTGTTTCTGTACAGCTTCGCTACAAATAATACAACGAAAGAAGGAAAGAAGAAGGAAGCATCTACAATGGCAGAAAAGTACAATCAAAAGTATAATCAACAAGGAAAACTGCGCAAGATGAACACATGAAAGACAAAACACAAACATAATCATAAGAAATCGGGATAGCCAGATTTCGTATCGAGCTAAATTATTGTCTCCGAAAAATACGCATCAGGGGTATGTTCAATCATTGTTGCAATTGTCACTATAGAAGTGTTATGGTCGTCACAACGATTTGACAGACAATTGCAATGTTTCTATTTCACAGATCAAATAGAAGTCTTTGTGTATATCTAAAGTTTATTACCGGATTGACAAAACCGAACTTTTCACTTGAAGTGTGACGGATGCCTCGAGTGCAACAGATCATACTAACCCTTCCAGTGCACTTGATGATACCTAAATTTTTTCTAGGGTTCACACTGCTAGTTCTTTAGTTTTGTGGTGTTCTTGTTGATTTTTGATGATTTGTTTTGTCTTTGTCATTCTGTCTCAATTCATGTTTGATATGAATTGTCATTGATTTTTGATTTTGCAATCTCCCCTTTCCTTTTTTTTCCTCAGTATTCATTTTCCGATGTATCCTCTGTTGAACTTCTAAAAATATTAAGTTATTTATGAAATATGTACCCTTGTTGTAAAATTTTTGGGTTTGAGACTAATGTTACCCTCAATTAAATTGTAAAGGGTGAAACAACCGCGTAGGAATCTAAATACCAGTTGAGATACAATGTATATAGACCGCGTAAGATGGAGCTAGAGAAAGGTCGCCGTCAGGAAAAGGGAAACTAGTAATAGTAAAATCAAAATCATCCCTTTCATCATAAATTCTAGTTTTTAATTTACCGAAGTCAATGATGATACTTAGATCCTGAAAAGTAAAATAAGTGAGAGCCGAACCGTCCGTCTAAAACGAACAATCCAAAGATAATGCCAACATCGGAAAAAAGAAACAATGACGTAACATGAGCACGGCACAGAAAATAAAAATGAAGACACACACATATGCAAAATAAACAATACGGACCAGGGATCAGGTGCACCAGTACAGTTAGTATCTCCCGCCTTTTATTAGACATCCGCCGTGGTGAACAGATATCCCATAGAGGTCCACAAGATCGTGATGTCGAGCGTAAAACATATGCTGTGATGACTTTAAGTTATGTTAACATACATAAACCCTTGCTCAAGTAGCCTTATTGTAAGCAACCGAGCTCTATCAAGGCAGTAACTGTATCGAACACAAACCCTTGAGTAGCGAATGAGTTGGGTGATGCAACCTCCATATGCAGGTGCTTTTAGAATGTTGCTATAAAGAAGGGGGGGATTGATGTAAAAGGATACATCTACAACTGCTGAAAATACAATCACATGCCACAATCTGCCAGGGAACTACAAAGGAAAAAACACAAATAAGACAAAAGACAAACGTAATCAACGATAGGAGCTCGGGACACCTGGACTTGGTACCGGCACAAGTAAAAATCCAGCGGTATGGTTAAACCGGTTTATTTGAACCTAAACAACCTCTTCATCTGTCCCGTTTCCCGATAGTATAAAATAAACATATAAATAAAACCCGAAAACAGGTAGACTACTAACTCCATGACCACAATCTTGAAAGGAGAGAAAATCACAATACATAATTTTGAAGGATGAGTCAAGGGTTGCTCGCCGCTAAACTGCCGGCCAACTCAAGGAGCCCAGTCTGCTGGTAAAACACTGTTGCACTACGGAAGAAAACTCAAACTCAAATCTTCCCGAAGGGTTTGGTCAAGATATTATCAAATATTTTAGTAGACATCGGCAGTATCAGTGAGAGGCCAGTATGTGTGTAAAAGTTTCAGGTCACTAGATCTCAAAGCTAATTTTACGGATGCAAACAGAGTATCCTGTCGAAATCCCCTATAACGCAAAGAATGTAAGTTGCGTCCCAGCTTTTCTGTGTTTTTAATCAGTTTCTGGCATTTTTAGCAACATTTCAGTAAAAAGGGTGATTAGAAATGCCCATAGGAATAAGCTGTTTGCGAGGAACGCCATATTTAGCTATTTAATATCTATTATTAAACTTCTTAAATGTATGCAACAACTTATGGAATCTGTAACCCTGTTGTAAAAGTTTGGCTGTGATATTAAGGGTACATTCATTAAAATCGTCAAGAGTAGAACAAATTATTTAAAAAGTAAAGTTATCGGGTTTGTCATACAGCCTAGTTTGAAGTGTACCTCTGTTGTCAATTTCAAGACGGAGGTAAAAGAACGAGGCCAATGTGGAAGAATCTGTAGTATCCTAGATTTCGAACTCTTTTGGATAGATAAGATGAAGAAAATCACCAAAGCTATGGTTGTTTAGTGATAAAGTATCATCTTTATTATTAAGTTTCAGTTCTTGTGGGTAAATGGTGTCGACATAATATAAAAACTGGCAAATGTTAAAAGAAAGTGTATCGTCTATGTACCTGCTGTTATCATTGAAAATTGAAAAATAAATTACACTGTTTTGTACAGTTCCAATGCGTAGTTTTCCCATAAAGTTCTGTTCGTAAAAAAAAATGAGATCTGCAATGAAAGGTGCACTATAAGTATCTATTGGAATGCCAATGACCTATTGATAAACAATGGCACCAAAACAAACATAAATATTATCTAAGTGTCTTTATTATATTATCACATATCCAGTAGCAATTGTTGTTGTAAGTTATACTGGAAAAGAATCATTGCCTTTTTTCTACAGCAAATGAATTGTAGACCAGAAAATGTAAAGACCATTCAAAATGTTGTCCCAATTTGTATTATAAAGTGTAGAAAAATCATAACTGTCAATAAATGAAACTGGTCTTTTTATAGATTGTTATATATCTAAAACTCACACGGAATTTTTTACACTAGAATTTTGATATTTGTTTCAGAATATTTTATTTCAAACTGCTCTATACAAGTAAGTGCACTGGTTAAATGGAATAATGGATGGACAAATTTGTGTTAGAACAGTTATTTAAAAAGTCAAAAATTATATAAAAAGGGTAAATTTACAGTAACTTAGTAATTTGTTATTTATTAGTTGCTACTGGACACTACCGCAATGGAAGAGGAGGTTTGGTTAGTCATAAAACAGGTTTTACCCACCATTTCTTTTGAAATGCCTGTACCAAGTCAGGACCCTTGCGGTCGACAATTCTGCCGGTGGCTTCCAAATGATTTGTCTTTTTGTCTCATGGATTTCGAGACTTGACCACTCTGTTCGGTAATTGTATTATTACCTCCATTTACCACTAGATCGATTCTAGTACTGGTGGACTGTTAGTCCTCCAGGCTATTCACCAGCCCAATACTCCAGTACTTCGGTGCTGGCTTTTAAACCATTTTTTGGTAACTTACATTATCTAAATAAGAAAATTTGATTAAAACTTAGGAGTATCTCCCTAAGGAGTATACAAAGTTCTGTACTTCGTTGAGTTTGGCTTTTTATCTAGATCCTTTTGGTTATTTGTTCTCTGTCAGCCTTTTTACACCTTTCGATTTCTAGATTTCTTATTTTTAATTTTATCTGCACTGATGAGAGATAAGTTGTCGAAATGGCCATATATTGTTACAATTAGTGTTCATTGCAAATATGGAGAAGTTCCGAACGCACCGTGTGTATTTTAAATAATTGGTTTCGTTTCCCTACTCCTTCTTTCTCGAAATTGTTTTCTGAACGTAGATGTTCATGTCCTAATAATATTGGAACTTGGAACCTAGTTCAATAATAGTGTAAGTTTTACATTATACTTTCATTATATTTGGATGAAGATGGATCTATTTAACATAACTATACAACAGATTATTGTGAATATCAACTGTTCAAGCTGATTACATAATTTGCTATAAATATTGATTTTAACGGAATGTTTATCTCACACTGAAACGTACAACTGTTGATTTTAATTATATTTACAACTTTCATCACAGAATTTCAAAGTTTTTGTATGATATTTCCATCTAGAAGAGGAAGATGTAAACCGTTATTCACTTGCACAATCCATATAAATAAGAAATATGGCAAGTAATTAGCGACATTTAAATACTTCCAGATAAAATTATGGAAAATATATTCTGCGTGTTACAGCCATCTCAACTGTATTTATCCGTGAATATACCGGAACCTTATGTATAATATTACACAGACACACGCCATATTTGTATATATTTAGGCAAATAATTGTGTATTTAAATATGTTGACATTTTACTCAAAATTACGGTAGCATAAGTTGACTTGAAATTCTTGGTATTTTTGGACACATAACTTATGAGTCTTAATTATTTGTATTTTTCAGGATTTTACCAATTGTTCATCAGCTAATTAAAGTTTATCACGCCACACTGGGTTTTATATTTAATTGAGCCACGAACTAGGTAATGCTCGCTGAGTCCGGCTCAGTACAGTAAAAACACTAGAACCAGCTTGAGTTCCAGACCTCATTTGGACTACTGGTAGCTCCGTTCCTACTGCAGGCAACACAGTTACAGGACAACGTTTTTTCCTGTTCCCGAACAGAAGACAACACAGTCAGTCAACTATGGTAACACCGTTCCTGTTCCAAGCGACACAGCTACAACTAGACTTGAGACAACGTTCATTATCATGAGTGTCAATCTGACAGATATGCACGAGGACGCCATTCCAACAATTTCGGACACAAGGGTCCGGACACTAACAGAGAAAGGGCAAGAACAGTATTCACAGACAGGTGACAGAAATTGTCAAGACATAGAGTATTTATAGACAATGCTTAACGCCCCGCTCCAAGAAGGAGACGATCCTCCCCCTAACTTAGGGGACCAGTTGGACCTGGGTAAAAAAGTTGCACAAGCAAACAACAGGTACCAGAAACAACTCTGGGCCTGTAAGGACTTCCTGAAATCCAGCAGGACCGAAGACAGCAAACATGAATTTGAAGCCTGCGCAACATTGCCAGGCTTCCGGCAACAAAAAGGAGATGCCGCCCTGTGTAATCTACAAGAAAAAAGCCAGACACTGACGCGCAAGAAAACATCAAAGGCACCTAGTAGCAGCTCATCTTCCCTCAACAGTAAATACTATTCACAAATTGGGACGTCAAGACGTAGAGACGCTTCCAGTCTGTTGAAACGAAAGAAGGCAAAGGCAGAAGCTCCGAAAGCAAGTCTAGCCTATGCAGAGAAACAGGCCACTCTTTCAAAACAGGAAACCCTGTTAGAAAAATCTACAGCTCGTCAAAAGGTTGAAATGGAAGCAACTTCAGCTCGTTAAAAGGCTGAAATGGAGGGAACAAAGGCATAGATGGAAACAGCTACAGCTTAACAACAGTCAGAGATGGAAGCAACAGCAGCTCGGAAGAGAGCCAAGTTAACGACCGACCATACATTGCTTGAGGCAAGATAAGAAGCTGTCATGGCAGAAACTGAAGCTAAGATCCTGAGGACGATAGTAGTCAAACTGGAGTGGATAGTAAAGAGCAGCGAAGTCAGTTGCCCATAGATGAAGCAGACCCGGTTCCACGAGTTCCACAGTATGTTGAAGAACACTTCTTCAATATTACAAATGAGGAGGTACAAAATATCCCGTCAGTAGTATGTGGGGCCTCCAGACCACCGGAAGCTACGTCAACTCCAACAGTAGTATATGGGGTATCGAGACCAGCGGAAGTTACACCAACCCCAACAGTAGTATATGGAGCACCGGAAGTAACATCTACTCCAGCTTATGCTGGACCACCACGTAAATCTCAGTTTGTTACATTTCAGCTAAACAGAGATGCACCAGCATTTGAACCATCACGTCAACACTTATCACTTGACACACCAATAGCACGTACAGTAAACTTGAAGGATGACAGGACTTTAAACCATACTTCGGATGTGAATAGATTCCTTCTCCATAGGATCTGTAAGTCTCGTTGAATTTTGAAACTTCCGGGTACAATTTTTGTACCTTGAAGTTGCATTTTTCACGATTATATGTGACGTTCCAAACAAAATGTAAAACGTCAGGTTCTGGCGGGAAACGCTTTCGAATTGTAATTTTATCGTAAATTCTCGATGTCACATGACGAGACTTACAGACCCTATAAGGAAATACTTTTATCTGGTCTTACTTATTTCAACGACCGTGCTGAATCCTACTTTGTGTGGAATAATAGCTTCAAGTCAGTTGTTGATGAAGCCAAAGTGTCCGACTCACAACAGTTAAACCTATTAGTAAAATGGCTCAGAGTAGAGTCTTCAAAACAGGCTGAAAGTATAAGGAGGTCATGTGAGAACCCCACTGAATGTCTCAGGTTGCTGTGGGATCATTTAGATACCAGGTATGGATCCTCCAAAATGGTAGAAGCTTCGCTAATGAATAGATTGGCGAACTTCCCAAAGCTAATAAAACAAGCTCCCTTATAGACTCCAAGAAAAGTGGACAACGAGAGCCTCAAGTTATAAGTCGTCCCGGAATGTACCATTTCCACCATTTACAGAATTTTCCAGATTCATTCGGGAAATGAGCATAATCAGAAAAGCAACAAAAAAAATATTTTTATTTACTTATATTAGTTTCGTCCATATTTTGAAACTTGTTTTATATAATATCGCCGTTTTCGGAAATTATGTCTCTGTCCGGAATAATATCTATTATATTCTTCTCATAAACTTCCAGTTATTATTTTTCTATAAAAATAATCAGTCCATACAGTTTAGACCAAGCCTGGGGTAAGTTCTTGACATATCATGGTCCACATATTATGTTTATCAACTTCGTTATATAAATATTACATTGATTGTAATATAAGCGTACTTGAACATGCGTAAAAGTATATAACATGTGACTGTGTCGTTTGGATGCGATAAATCATGCTTACATTTGCAATCCATGCAAACGATCATTACCGTGTAAACACATAAATGGCAATCCTTTTATATTATTTACCAATTTTTGGCATTTAGAATAGACTATTTAATAGAGTCCTAAACGCTCGACATATTTGAGGTCGGTGAAAACAGACAAGTCATATTTGGCACAGATGTAAAGTATCTTTCACAGCTTTAGATATTTATTAAAGACATAAGTTGTAAAAAAAGAATTGAACATATCCATATTCTTAAAAAAGAAAATGTAAATACAGCCATGCCTGTTTATTTGCATTTAAGGACATATATGCATTGCTAAGTAGAAAACACTACAGTTACAAGGTACAAGCACTTTAATAATTTTAACACATGTATGTGTATTTATAATCCGAATGATTCATGTACCCTCATTAAGCGTTACCTGTTTTCGTGTATAATTTATGGTACTGGGGTCGATTGGATTTTTTTTTTTTTTTTTTTTTTTGTAGTGCTTTGCAGATTCAAGTGTTTAAAATTAATACAGACAATTCATATCTCATTCAAATAAATGATATATATCAAGCAGTGGAGCTAATTATTTGCCCCACAGATAAAGGTAAATTTGCGTCTCTGAAAATGTTTTAAAAAGTACTTATCATGGTCATATTATTTATTTTTTTGTGTCACTTGAAGTGGGCAGGGCCAACACATAGTGATTACTGTCCGTCTTCCTGATTGTCTGTTGACTTTCATTGATTGAGTGTGGAAGGGGCAAAAACATGTAGATATATTCTTGTCCGTCCATATGCTTGTATGTCCTGATATTAAATTTTGTGTCTAATGTCATAAAATTGTTAATATATTTGTATATTTTAATGATGTTTATTCAATATACTCAACTTGATCAGTATTACAGAGCCCTGGACAACTGATTGTCCATGACCTACATTACAGGCTTGAGCGATTTTCTGTTAAATGTAGAATTCAAGTTTACTTTTTCAACAGCTCAAACATTATACCATAATGATGTTTAATTAAATCACTCACCCAGAGAAGTTTTATTGACAACACGGACACTTGGGAGGCTTTGACAAATATTCAAAGCATGGGCGGCTTAGCATTAAATTTTATTGTTTAGTCAATTTTTCAACATTAGCACATTACATTATTTGAGGGTTTCACTTATTTATTTGAACAATGGTAATATAATAACCTGGTTTTTTGTATCGCCCATGACGAAAGTCGAGACGTATGCGTACAAAGTAGGACGGCGGCGTAAACTCAAGTTATCTTTGAGAACCCTTTAATGTAGGAACATATTTTTTTTTAATTTATGGTCCATGGGTAGCTTACAAAGAACCCTATATAGCGGACCAAAAAACATGTGACCTTGTTCTATATATCACGGTCCAGTGCCCAGGTTAAGTTTTTCTGGTTAGGTCTGTTTCTTAAAAACTACAAATAGTAGGTCAACGATATTTGGTACATGGGTTGGTATTGGTTAGTACATGACAGTCTGCCATATGGCTTTTGGCCTTAACCCCAAGTTCATGGTCTAGTGACCATATTGTGTTTTTCTGGGTTAATCAAATTCACAATGACATCACTTTCCAGGTAACTATAAGCGATTAGTCAATGATATTTGGTATATAGGCTGGTGTTAGTTAGTATATGACAGTCTGTCAGGTAATTTTTGACCTTGACCTCAATTTAATGGTCTAGTGACCATGTAAAGTTTTTCATATTTTCTCAATAACTTTAAGTACTAGATCAATAATATGTGGTATATAGCTTGGTCTTATTTAATACATGACCGTCTGCCTTATGGCTTTTGACCTTGACCTTAATTTCACGGTCTAGTGCCCAGGTTAAGTTTTTGTGATTAGTTCAGTTTCTTAATAATTTCAAGTGGTAAGTAAAAAATATTTGGTATATAGCTTGGTTTTAGTATGTACATGACCGTCTGCCGTATGGCTTTTGACCTTGACCTCAATTTCACGGTCTACTGCCCAGGTTAAGTTTTTGTGATTAGTTCTGTTTCTCGATAACTACAAGCGGTAAGTTAATAATATTTGGTATGTAGCTTGGTCTTGGTTATTATATGACTGTCTTCCATATGGCTTTTGACCTTGTCCTCAATTTCATGGTCTACTACCCAGGTTAAGTTTTTGTGATTGGTTCTGTTTCTCAATAGCTACAAGTGGTACATAAATAATATTTGGTATATAGCTTGGTATTGGTTTGTACATGATAGTCTGCCATATGGCTTTTGACCTTGACCTGAATTTCACGGTCTACTACCCAGGTTAATTTTTTGTGATTAGTTCTGTTTCTCAGTAACTACAGGTGGTACCTAAATAATATTTGGTATATAGCTTGGTTTGGATAGTATATGATAGTCTGTCATATGGCTTTTGACCTTGACCTCAATTTCATGGTCTACTGCCCAGGTTAATTCTTTGTGATTAGTTTAGTTTCTCAATAACTACACAATAACAACAAGTGGTAAGTCAATGATATTTGGTATATGTCTTGGTTGGTACATGCCAGTTTTCCATGTGGTTTTTGACCTCGACCTCAATTTCATGGTCTATTGAACACGGTTAATTTTTTATTTTTTTTTATAAGACCAGTTTGTCGAAAAATGTAAGTGTGGTGTATCCATCCTTGCATATGCGTTTAAGGCATCAGCTTCCCATGAACTCTTTTCCTTTCTTATTCAAGGAATTTTTCATCCACAGGTAACTAATAGTTTTGTCTTTCTGTTGTAATAGTATTTTTTATTTGTATATATACATGTATATGTGTATGTTTGTGATGTATGCAAGTGTGTATATGTACATTTGTATCTATGCATGTCAATTTTATGTATGTTTGTAT
>MJUU01000361.1:40055-54245 GCA_002080025.1 Modiolus philippinarum | reverse complement strand
GATTCACAAACAGACTGAAAAATGATGAAATAAAAGGGGTGTCTAGTAAGTATTTGATTGATAGTGGTCGTTATTAAAAAATGTAAGTAAGAGGCAAATTAATCGGGACTCTCCTGTAGTGTAGCAGAAATTTGTTATAAAATGTTCTACAGAAAGGTATTAAAACAAACAATTATAAATTGAATATCCAGTCTAAGAGTTAAAAGGGGGACGTACCAATACTGCCTGCAGTTAACTCCAAACACTGTCTTTGTTAACTCTATTTAATTCATTTGGACGATTATGAGAAAGTGTCGCTTGATTGGTAATACTTTCTTTAGAAGAACAAAGTATGCTTTAATTTCTCCTATATATGTGCATGGAATGAATTTTCTGCAGTTAAGTTAACTCCTGCTATTAGTCATGTTATTTTTCTGTTTATTGTCTGCAATTGTCTAAGTGCAATTAGCAATGCTTTGACTAAAATATAATAAGTAAAGATTTAAATGCATCTCTTCTAGACTAAAAAGGGAGATAATTCAATATTGGTTCATATTTACACGAGTAAAAATTCAAACTAGCAGAGGGAAGTAATAATATTTACACAAAATATTTATCATGGGAAATTTTAACAATCTTGTAAAACAACGACAGTAGAATACCGAAGGCACAAAGCACAATATTACACAAATCAAAGTCCAGAGACAAGGCAAAAGCAAGAACACCAATAGATGGAAGACCAAAGACACCACATGCAGTGCTTTTGCTCTTTCCATAAAGTCACCGTATGTGCTGCACGCTCTACAGTAACGAATTAATTGTGAAATATATACTCCATATGCTGGGGATGCAGGTATATTGCTGCAGAGAAATTGATTAACTATCTGCAAGGCTGGACTACAGTGAGAGTATGTGAGGACTGTGTATTGGATCTCAGTTGTGTTCTAAGTACCATGATATAAAACTCGGTATGGTTGTTTCTTTCCCACGTTCACCATTGTTGACGACACAAAATAGGAATTGTTTCACATGTTATTTAATATCAAGTATTGTGTACCATTAAAACAAGAAACCCTCGAGATCTTGTCATTACACACTTGGGAAAGAGAAATGATCTGGAGTAAACAATACATTAGACAAAAAAAAATTAAAATAAAAATTAAAAAAAAAATAACCCGGGTAAACCAATCTGACAATTTAAGCGAGTATTTAATTGCTGTATCACATCTTGAAATGCCTTCAACGGTAAACAAAATTAGCTTGTATGCATTGATGAGTTTCATTTTCGAATATCAATTAATAAACTGCGATGGATTAGTTATACATTTCAATTTTGAACCCTATTCATCAATAGTTTCGGGTTATTTTATCTTTGAATGTGTTTTACCATAGAATCAAAGACCGTTGTGACCATGTTTGTTTGTAATTGCACACGTGTATCCAATGTTAATCAAATGTTTTCCAGTGCTCCTCATATATAGATAAGATATAGATTATTATATTTCAAGAAGTCGAAAGGACGCCAGATATTTTTCACATCTAACTTCGATAAAATTTCCATGGCTTATAAATGTGAAAGGGTCAAACGTTTTTTTGGAGAAGGGAGTGTACCGGATAACTTTAGTGAGACATTGTTAGCTCCCCTTAATAAGACGGCGAAACTAACAGATTGAAATTCAACACTTATTGTGAAGAATTCTACAATTATTTATAATTGATTGCTTATTTTTAAAGCATAAACGAACTAAAAAGTGCACCATTTATGTTGGAATATTCATTCATTTGTAAACTGGCTCCAAATTTTTAAAAGCGATTTTACCTATACTTTGAAATTCAGTTGTGAAATTTTGTTTGAGTTCCGATATGTAAATAGGGCAATGGTTTTCTCCAACGCTTTCCCGAATTAGGATTTGACATTTCACAGAAAAAAAACCTCTAATGACTTCTTTAGGTCGAGTAATACAAGACATGTTCTATTTAGATGATTCAACATTTCATGATTCAACTAAGTGCCTTAGTTTTAATGTCGTCTTTTTATTTCCGTGCTTGTAGCTGTCTCACGTCCTCGTTTTGTCTTTGTTTTTCTCTGTTGCCGTTTTTGCCATGTCTTCGGATTTCGATTTTTGTAGTCTTCGCTTCCCGTGTTCCTTCGGTATTCTACTGCCGTTGTTTCACTAGAAAATTAGTAATTGTATAGTTTTTTCTCAGTAAATAATTACTGTATGTTTGAATTTGCTTATTCCTATGGGTGTAATTTGCAAGTAAATTATTATAAAATAAAGGACCGTTGCAGTTGTCTTTTAATAATCTGCAAAGACCAGTATGACAGCTTTTCAGAAGTACCAATAGTGGCATTTTTATTTAAGGCAAGAAGAGAAATTTCGATGATTTTCCTCGTTCTGATCTAAAAATCGGTCATAGTGCATGAATTATACCAGATCCAGACATAAATATGATTTTATATCATGTATATTGTGTTATGTGGCCACTCCCTCGCACTATACATGTACTAGTATTCGGGTCATCTGCTGATCGGAGATTGTTAATTGAATTGACGACGTTCCAATTACTAAGGGACCGACCTTTTAACTTCAAGGGGGTTAAGGTTTTTTTCTGGCCAATTTTTTTTTTCACATGCATCAACAAAAATATTTTTTTTTATATTAACATTATTTTTGGGGGGCAGAACGCCTCTTTCAGATTTTTTTTTGTTCATTTTAGCAGCCAAAATATTTTTTGTTCCATTTATTCTGTCAGGAACAAATATTATAATATCTGATCCGTTGGACTAAAACCGCGGCTAGCCACGGAGCACTTGTTTTAATTGCATTACACAGCACAGGTGGCCTGACAAACTTACCTGAGCACCTTCCGACACGTGTATATAGCAGGGGGTCAAATAAACACTTTTGCGATGTTTATTCAAACTGAAATGTATTTTATGAAATAAATAAAAATTAATCTAAAAATGCATAAAACTTGTGCCATACATAATGTTTATATATTCACGTTTATACTACTTTTTTTTTAATTATATTATCGCTATATTTTATTTTTATATCTATAATTTTGTATTTCAGCATTTTTTTTTAAAGTATTACGAAAAATAAAAATGCATTCGATTCAAATTTAAGCGGAAAACACGTCGATTTTCCATTGACACTAGGCATACATGAAATAGTTCTATAATGTTTGATATTTGATGGTATAATGTTGAATATAAATTAAAACGAAAAAATAGATTATTTATTTTATTAGACGAAAACGGTTTATTTATAAATGGTTGTAACTGCATCAGCAAGACATACAGAGACGCAGTAGTTGTACTATACAAGCATGAATGCAAGCAGATTCTAGCAACAAATCCTTGATTGTAGAAAAAGTTTTTTAATTTTTCACATCATGACCGCAATAGTATATCAATTATTTCTACAAGATATTTACATAAAACATTTCCCGTATGGTCGGGAACCAGCAATACACAAAACAATAACGTCTAGGTCAACAGATAAAAGCCCTGTAGCCTTCTTAAACTGCTTGAATATGAAAAGCAGGGTTCGGAACTTTGTATGAAAGTGCATCAATACAAACAACAAACAAGTTTAAAATTGGTAATATGGCAAAAAGGCATGTTAAGAAAAACATAAGCGAAAAAATGGAATCATGAATGTTACTTTAAACATTTCTGTCGAAAAAGTCTGTTGTCAGAATAAAAGCAGGACGATTAACAAAATTTGGTATCTGAAATTGTCAGTCAACAGGGAATTAGACATGAAATCTGGGTTGGTGAATACCCTCGGGGACTGTTAGTCCCCGAGGGTATTCACCAACCCAGTAGTCAGTACTTAGGTGCTGACCCGAAAACCGATTTTATCGAAATATGCAATGTCTAAATTTTACAAAATTTTGTTTAAAACTAAGGAGTATCTCCCTCATGCATAGCTCTGTCCTCAGCTGCATTTTGGCTTTTCTATTAAGACCCTTTTGGTTATTTGTTCTCTATCAGCTTTTACATGTTTTTCGGGTTATGGACTTCCAAATGTTTTGGTTTTATCTGCACTGATGAGACATAAGTTGTCGAAATGCGCATATGCAGAAAATAAATTAACAGTAACTTCGGTATTTTGTTATTTATTACCACTGGGCCGATGCCTCTGCTGGTGGACTGTTAGTCCCCGAGGGTATTCACCAACCCAGTAGTCAGTACTTAGGTGCTGACCCGAAAACCGATTTTATTGAAATATGCAATATCTAAATTTTACAAAATTTTGTTTAAAACTAAGGGGTATCTCCCTCATGCATAGCTCTGTCCTCAGCTGCATTTTGGCTTTTCTATTTAGACCCTTTTGGTTATTTGTTCTCTATCAGCTTTTACATGTTTTTCGGGTTATGGACTTCCAAATGTTTTGGTTTTATCTGCACTGATGAGACATAAGTTGTCGAAATGCGCATATGCAGAAAATAAATTAACAGTAACATCGGTATTTTGTTATCTATAGAAATTGCTAAAATGAAAATGCATACTCGAAATATCATCCCAAAATTTTGCGTGAAATTTCTTGTGCGTACATTATTTATGTAGCAGGGATTTGCTATGGTAATGCCATGTTGTGGCTGAAGATGTAGAACACATTATATTGCACACTGGTGACGATGCCGAAACCACAACGGATGTGTTGTACACTGGCGACGATAAAACCGACTCTGTTATAAAATAACTGCTTCAATCAAGGTTAACGGTAACTGGTACTGATATCTGTAGTATTCTAGAGTAAAAGATATATTCTTTGTAATTTTATTTCATATTAACAGAGCATTTATACATCTTCACTTTAGACTTCAAATGCAAGTTATGCCATAAGCATAGTTATTGACAACACATAACACGAGTTTGTACACCAACACATCTTTAAATATGGTCATTTACTGAAAATACTACCCCTACTAGTACTAGACCCCTACACGTGTGTACAGTTGAAAATTGTTTATTAATGCAATCAACGTAACAGCTGTGTCAAATTAACAACATAAAACAAGTATATTTAATTACCTGTACTAAATAGGAGACATCGATTTACATGTGTTTAAATGGTCCTTGGCTAAATAAAGTCAAATTTGTGTGTTTGTTCCCAAGAAAACGTTAACTTATTTATTTCAACAGACTTATGTAACGGTTTATATTATCCACCGTAAAATAAGTTCCAAAGAAACAGATTTCATAGTTCGCCCAGTGAAATAATCTCCAGCTGGAAAGTATCTAATGCTCACCTGGTGAAATAAACTCCAGACGGAATAAATCTCATAGATATACCAATAACTTTTGTTCCATTAGGATCATATTTCATAGGATACTATTTTGGCTTACACTTACAAAGGGTGCTAGCCCAGTGAATGCAAAATAGGCACAGAATGTTTGTGCACTGAACTGAAGATTTGAATAAAATCAAGGCAACTTAATTTCATACTCATTTCCAATCAAAGCACCCCTTAAAAATCAGATAGCATGACTTTTTTTAGCTAACCTGGCTATGCCAGGGTGAGCTTTTGCCATTACTTTGCGTCCGTCGTCCGTCCGTCGTCCGTCTGTCCGTCCGTCGTTAGCTCACTTTATAAAAATCTTCTCCTCTGAAACTACTGGAGGGATTGCTTTGAAACTAATAGTAATCATCTATGACATGTCCTTTACAAACGATGCTCATTTTTTTATGATCCGATGAAAAACATGGTCGCCGGTGCTAAAAATAGAACCTAGGGGTAAATTGCAGTTTTTGGCCAATAACTCAAAAACCGATGCAGATATCAAAAATCTGACATGAGGTAAAAAAGATCATCATGAAGAGATCTACCTCCTGTCCAATTTTAAAGAAAATCTGACTTACCATGTTGGAGTTATTGCCCTTTTTCCGTAATTTTTTTTAATTTTTTTGCATTTTTTATTTATTATTTCAAAAAGTGTAACAGATAGACTTCAAGTGTAAATAGCAAAAATGTTCAGCTTATTAAGATCTACCCACCGTGATTTTTTGAAGAAAAACCAAAAACCCTTGTTGGAGTTTTTGCCCTTTTTAGGTCAAATTTTCCGAATCTTGATATTGTTTGTTGTTATTTCAAAAAGTATTGAAGATAGAGGTTAAGTGTATATTACAAATATGTTTGTCATGATGAGATCTACCTACCCTGTAATTTTGAAGAAAATCTTAGGACCCCTATTGCAGTTATTGTCCTTTTTAGGTAAACTTCAAAATTTTATATTGTTCGTCTGTTATTTCAATAACTATTGAAAATAGAGGTTATGTGTAAAAAACAAAAATGTTTATCATGATGAAATCTTGCAATTTTGAAAAAAAATTTAGGACCCCTGTTGGAGTTATTGCCCTTTGTAGGTCAAATTTTCTGGATTTTTTGTTCGTCGTTCGCTCACTTTAAAAAATCGTCTCTTCTGAAAAAAAAGGAGGGATTGGTTTGAAACTTTATAGCAATTTTCTATGACATGTCCTCTACAAACGATCCTCATTTTATTATGATCCAATGAAAAACATGACCGTCGGTGCTAAAAATAGAACATAGGGGTAGTTTGTAGTTTTTGGGCAATAACTCGAAAACGGATGCAGATAAAAAAAATCTGGCAGGTTAAAATTGTTTAAAATGACAAGACCTACTCAGCTTGAAATTTTGAGGCAAATACAAAAACCCATGTTGGAGTTATTGCACTTTAACTGTCGATTTTTCAAAATTTCAATGTATTTCAACTCTTATTTCGAAAACTGTAAGAGATAAAGGTGAAGTATGAACTGATTAAATGTTTGCCATATGAAGATCTACTTACCCTGTAATTTTGAAGTAAATCCTGAAACACATTTAGGAGTTTTTGCCCTTTGTTCATTAATTTTTTTCAATTTTTTACATTTTTTGATTTTTCTACTCTTTATACTACCCTGCCACACAATAAATTGAAAACAGTAATTTCGGATTTGATACATCAATGTTTCTGCACTAAAAACGGAGAACGCAGATACACTTATTTAGTAGTAGGGAAAGACAAAACATATTTTGTAAAGAACCACACTGAGTCAAACAAGAAGTACAGTGAGAATGACGTAATCAAGATGTTTGAATTTTTAATAGATAATATTTTCGTCGAATTTGGAGGCCGTGTTTTTCAACAGACAATCGAGATTCCCATGCGAACTAACTGCGCGCCACTTTTAGCTGATCTCTTCCTTTTTTCGTATGAGGCGAAGTTTTTACAAGGGCTTACACAGAAAAAACAAAAACATTTAGCCCAGTCCTTTAATTTCAGCTTCCGCTACATAGACGATGTACTTTCTCTTAACAATCCAAAATTCAAGGAATATTTACATCAGATCTATCCCAATGAGCTTGAAATTAAAGAGACTACCGATACACCTACCTCAGCTTCGTATTTAGATCTTTTAATTTACATTGACGAAAATGGACGTTTGAAATCTAAGCTGTATGACAAACGTGATGATTTTAACTTCCCAATTGTGAACTTTCCCTTTCTGAGCAGCAATATACCTACCTCTCCAGCCTATGGAGTGTACATTTCACAGTTGATTCGTTACTGTCGGGCATGCAGTTTATACAGTGACTTTTTAGTTAGAGCAAAAACACTGTCCCAAAAGCTGCTTAGTCAGGGATTTGTTCAGCCTTTGTTACTTTCATCCCTTCAGAAATTCTATGGCCGTCACCATGACATCATTGACAGATATGACGTGTCTGTGTCCCAAATAAAAACGGACATTTTTAGCTAGATTTCACGTCTTCACGGATTTGACATAACCGGATTTGACTCAACCCCGGATTGACTCACTGATAGTGTGACGGGTGCCGCTAGCGGAGCAGGACATGCTTACCCTTTCGGAGCACCTGATGTCACTCTCGGTTTTTATGGGAGTTCACACTGTCAGTGGTTTTAGTTTTTTGTGTTGTCTTGTATATCATACTGTAAGATTTTAGTTTTGTCTTCGTTATTATGTTCGTATCACTGGTTTGTCCTGGTAAATGTTTGAATACTCAAGAGACTTACAGCTGCTTTTCAAATTTTTACCATGGTACTGTTTAAGGGTTAGAGAAGTCACACGTACCATGGATTTTTATTGGTTTTGTCTAAGGGTTAGAAAATGGTAATTCCAATTAGCCTCAAATCAGAACTTTCAAAACAATATATACCTCACTGAGAGTGTGACGGGTGTCGCTAGTGGAGCAGGACATGCTTACCCTTCCGGAGCACCTGATGTCACTCCCGGTTTTCATGGGAGTTCACACTATGAGTGCCTTAGTTCTTAATGTTATCTTTTTATTTCCGTGCATTGTAGCTGTCTCACGTCCTTGTTTTGTCTTTGTTTTATCTGTTACCGTTTTTGCCATGTCTTTGGACTTCGATTTTTGTAGGCATCCCTTCCCTTGTTCCTTCGGTATTCTACTGCCGTTGTTTCCTCTTCTATTTCTAAACTTATAAAAGATAGCGGTCAATTGTAATGGCGGAAATGTTTGCCCTGTCAAGATCTACATACCCTGCAAATTTGAAGAAAAATTTGAAACCTGTATTGAAGTTCTTGCCCTTTTTCATAATTTTTTTTCAATTTTGCATTTTTGTGTTTTATTTTGAAAACTATATAAGACAGAGGTCGTGAAAATTGATGAAATGTTTGTAACGTCAAGATCTCTCAAAATCAAAAAATGATGTAAATCCTTGCAAAAGTGAGAAAGCTTCAGGTTTTTAGCGTGACCCGATTTTATACGACTTCCTGTGACTGGTAAGCATGGATGTTTCTGAAATTTACAAACACAAAATGTAGGAAAAAACCATAATTAAGCCCTTTTCATGTTTTCAATCATATATATGATCTGTGTCCTAAGGCCAAGATCAAGTAGATACACATGATTTACAGAAACTGAGGGTTGGACAATGGTAAACATTCGCTTAGTATCGAGTGTGCCCCTGCCTCCAGCTTGTAAGTAGGTAAGTAAGTAAGTAATTTTTATTTAACGTCGGATTACAATTAACAATAAGCATAAGCTCTGTAGAGCTTTTATACCGACTACATTACTGATTGATGACTCAACAGGTCCCCGGATGTCTCCGTAGAAAGAATGTGTTCAACATGCGCTGGAATTCTTAGATATTAAGTACATAAAAGAAAGGATGACCTGGAATTTCAACTATGATAGAAAACAAACCAAACATCACCCACCTCCCACGTCTTTTGGTTCAGATACTTCTAAGAGAAACCAAAAATTACCCTTTATATAACCACAAAGGTATCAAGAGCAATATAAATATACAGAATATTCAGGGGAATAATATAGTCTCTCTCTCAGGTATGTAAACTTTTTTAATTTTAACTGTTGATAAGTCAGAATTGTGTATGGCTCATCTCATAACTAAATGGACCTTCCCCGCACAATTCTTTTAGGGATATTGCAATCTTACCATTAAACCATCAATTTCGAATTAAATGACATAACGAGGCGGACTTTGTAATCGTTGATTACCTTTGTTTAGACTACAAAAGCAGTAACCCAGGTGAGCGATTACAGGCTCTTTGAGAGCCGCTTGTTTTTAGATATTTTACTGAAAAAATGGCTTTAGTGTCCACCAAGTCATGATTTGCATGAAGCTGTACTGCCAACAGTCTTGATGAGATATATCAGACATATCATAGCCAAGGACATACGAGCAAATTGTATAGCCTACATTGTTAATTTTTTTCTAACAAATTTCTCTGGAGTACTCTCATATTTTCCCTGTCATGCATCTCAGTAAACCACATAAGATATACAAAGGACAGCTTTTTATTTAACATCAAAATACTGAAGGAGAGCATTTTTACAATCATATTCATTGTTTATTTCTGACACATAAAATTTAAGATAGGTATGATACCCACTAAATGAACATATAAAATCTATTCAAAGTGATAAATTAATCGCTACCTATAACCTGGAGTACACACTCCGATAATTACCCTAGTAAGATTTACGAACACTGTTGCCTGCTCTGTGAAGACAATATTTTTTCAATTGGTTTGTTATTTTTTTCCGCATTTAAATGATGTTGCGAATACATTAATACATAGTATCTATAGTTTATTAGTTGTATAAATAATGTTTTTCTACAAAGGCTCAATATTTTTGAATTTGGTGCACAACAGATAATTCAATGCTATCTTAATTTTGCATAAGTGGTTCTAAGTGTTGTTGTTTGACATTGTTTGAGGAAATGAGTATATGATATCCAGTTCTATATAAAAAACCAAAATATTTTGCATTATTTTTTCTACGCAAAACGAGGTCTATATTTGAGATAATTTCCTACACCATTCGACACGAAATTGACTATATTTACATGAAAGAAGTATGGCCATTTACCCGGGAATTTATTTCATTCAGCATACCAATTTTCCAAATGCATAAAATCTTCTCGAAAACTGTGGTAACAGATCATCTGTTACATATACTGTCATAACAAAATCAAATCGAATGCATTCTCATACAATAAGATAACAGATTCAGCCACTGAACTTACCACTTATATACAATTTGACGGGGGTTTTTTTGTTGAAATTCGTTGTATAGGACATTTAAAACCGAAACAAACTAACTGCTGTTTGGAAGGCCAAATGTTTATTCATTCGTAAAAAAAATGTTTTGGTTCTTGGTGATTTTGTGTAGTACTATCCTCTCAAACACTGTAAAATATCTAAGATGGACACAAAAAGCTATTTACGGCAATGTTCGCCTGCTAATAATCTAGAAAACATACAAATGTAGCATGTATTAATTTTATTTTCAAAAAGTACATTTACTAGAGACCACCTTACTCGATTTTTGGCAACATCTGAGCATATTCTGGAAATGACCCAACATATTTAAAAATTCACGCCTTAATGATCATACGTCTTTGTAAATAAAGAAATTAGCGTGACAATTTATAATTCACATCGCGAATTGGTTTTTGATGTATTTTTGTTGTGTACACGTAAAGGAATATGGAGTAAAATATCTTATACATTCACGATAGAACCCGCAAAACAAGACACTCTTGTCGACGTTTAAATAAAAAAAAATTTTCATATCCCTTTGCGGATTAAAAACACTCCGTCAGATCTGTATCCATGTACGATATTGGATGGAGATAATTATTTCCTTTTAGATAGAAATTTTTAATACAGTAAAAAACTTTTATAGGTCGGTTTTCGAGCTAACTTAACTTTTCTTTGGGAAAATGACCGTAAAGTTTTTGACCTATAATCAGCAAAATTTAGAAATAATTCGTGAAATACTAAACTTATCTTGGCTGCTAAGGTTTTGACGATTTGTAATCATATTCAGGGGGGAGGGGGGAACTTTGTAAATGAAAAATTTAGTATTGCTGCCAATTAAAATAGATATTCGAAACTACTTCTAAGAAAAAGTGGAATTTAATTTCAATTTGTAGAACTAAAGAATAAATTTTATATGCAAATGCAAATAAATTATTTTGATGTGACATTTGATGTGAATCAATAATTTTCGAAATTCTCATGAAAACGAATAATTTTTGTAGGCGAAATCGCCAAAGCCATACGCCATAAAATGGTCGTCCCCTAAAAGCAATTAAATATCGGATATACATTTATTTATGGTGCTGACAAGTTTAATGAAATAAAAGCGACACTTTCCTTTTGAATAAGTAAATAACATACGAGTGCAGATATTTCTGAGACCATCAGCGGAAATTTTAAATGTCATGAAGTTTCGTATGTAATCGCTATGTTACCGTTCTATCTATCTGTAATTTGCGGCTGGAAATTAAAAAAAAAAACAAACAAACATTTTGCAAAATAAATGTTGGCAACCGAGTTAATCTAAAGATAAAAAAATAGTTTATTTTTTTAAATACATTAAAGAAATAATAATAAATAAATATCCATAAACACTATTACAGTTTATCAATAAAAATAGATTGATTTTGAAAATTTTAGATAATTATAGATAAAAAGAATTAACTTGTACATTAACGGTAAAAAAATCACTGTTATTAACTGAGTTGCACTGTCACAATCCGCCACAGTGCAACACATTTTTTTTCAAATACTGTTGCTAACTGTCCTGCACTGTTACAATCAAGGACACTGCATGACAGTAACACCAAATATTGTCAATAACTGATATGTATGTAACAATCCGGGACAGTGCATGGCAGTAGTCGTAAAGACTGTCATGCACTGTGTGTTACTGTTACAGTACTGGACAGTTAATCACAGTACTTGGGTATTACTGTTAATAATCCCCGATTGGCACAGTTCTTGACAGTACTTAATAGATATTCCACAGTACTACCACAGCAGAGAACAGTGAATGACATTGAAAAAATCACTGTTTCTGGTATTGACAGTACTTTTTTCTGTTCATTGTGAACTTTATTGGAGCTGTAAATGACTTAAATGTTAACCCAATCAACGTGGAAGATGGGCCAGTCAAACATTATTTATCAGATTCCGGGACGTCCTTGATTGTCAATCATCCCCACTCATCCCATAATGGGTGAAGCTTGGGAGCCTTTGATTGGCATGGTAAGAAGAATATTAGACTCCATGCTCCTTGGATCTAAAGGACACACATTAACGCATGATGTGCTCAACACATTTATGGCCGAAGTATGCGCCATTATCAACTCAGGCCACTTACGTCTGTATCAACTGATCCTGAGTCACCTCTGATATTAACTCCAGCTATGCTGTTGACACAAAAGACTCAACACAAGTTTATTCCTGAACCAATCAACAGGAAAGACTTGTACAGGAATGAATGGAAACGAGTACAAGCGTTAGCCAGCATGTTCTGGTCTAAATGAAAGTAAGAATATCTCCCTCAACTACAACAGAGGCAGCAGTGGATCGACAGTCAGCGTGACTTGAAGACCGGAGACGTCGTTCTCGTAAAGGACAAAAGTTTATGCCGTAATGAATGGCAAATTGGAAGAATTTACAACGCAATAAAAAGTTCCGATGATCAAGTCAGGAAAGTAGAGGCTCCGTTTAATGGTGAACGGAAAGCCGACAGTGTATACTCGGCCGATCAGTGGGATTATTCTTCTGGTGGAAGATTGTCTGTAAAGTGTGAATGATTATATTCAGTGAATATTGTGAATGTATGATAAATTTCTGTAGTTTATTTAAAGAATAGTGATATCAAGTAGATATCAGACGGGGAGTGTATTGTTACAATTAATGTTTTTGTAATGGCAGACATGGAGAAATTCCGAATGCATCGTGTGTAATTTAAATAATTGGTTTCGTTGCCCTACTCCTTCTTCTGAAATCGTTTTCTGAACGTAGATGTTGATGTCCAAATAATATTGGAACTTGGAACCAGGCTTTGGGTAATCGTAATCGTTAATCATAATCAGTTGTAATCGATTATATTTTCTTCAGTAATCATGTGCAATCTGTAATCAAGCTCTTTTTAGATTACTTGTTATTGTAATGTAATCAATTACAGCTGAAAAATATGAGTAATCATGATTACATTTTGATAACTTTATGATTACTCAGTCAGTGACAGTAACATATATCAAATATACAAGATCAATATTCTATGTCATACATAAATACATACTATCATGTGAAATGAAGGAAATTTATGCTTAATAAAATTACAATAATTATGTTACTGAATTAGTTCTTACCTAATTTAAAATATATAAATATCAATAAGAACATATGTCAATCAATCAGAACTCAACAGTTCCATTTGAAATTCATGAAATTTTAAACATTTTAAATTTGAAAGGGAAAAAACTTGTAAAGGTCTGAGATGCAAATAATTACAATATTTAGTTTCAAAAATTAAATTTGCAAACTTTAGAGAAATAACGTTCACTTGTATTCCTTCAATAATTGTTTATCCCTGTCAATAGATTAAATTAAGGACAATCATGTACGTATCTCTGGGGTATAAAAATGACAAGATAATAATTGTAATAAAACAGGTAGATATCAACTAAATAAACAAAAAATAACTTGTCAATACTAATTAGTGTAAAATACTGGATATAAAATTGTCATATTTTAACAATAATTTCAAAACAATTTCTTAATCAAGTCTTAATTTGTGAATAGTAAAACATTAAATATATATCATTTTCAAGTTGACATAGAAACATCTTTTATGAAAATACTGTTGTATCAACATGAAAAAAAA
>MJUU01000361.1:25551-39589 GCA_002080025.1 Modiolus philippinarum | reverse complement strand
TGATCATGATTACAACAGAGGAAAGTAATGTATTGTAATCAATTACAAATAAAAAATGCTGTAATTGTAATGTAATTGATTACATTTTCAAAGCAAAGTAATTGTAATGTATTCAATTACATTTAAAAGTAATCGACCCCATCCCTGCTTGGAACCTAGTTCAATAACAGTGTAAGTTTTATATTATACTTTCATTATATTTGGATGATGATGGATCTTTTTAACATAACTATACAACAGATTATTGTGAATATCAACTGTTCAAGCTGATTACATAATTTGCTATAAATATTGATTTTAACGGAATGTTTATCTCACGCTGAAACGTACAACTGTTGATTTTTATTATATTTACAACTTTCACCACAGTATTTCAAAGTTTTTATATAATATTTCCGTCTAGAAGAGGAAGGTGAAAACCGTTTTCAGTTGCATAATCCATATAAATATAGAATTTATGGCAAACAATTAGCGACATTTAAATACTTCCAGATAAAATTATGGAAAATATATTCTGCATGCGTGTTACAGTCATCTGAACTGTATTTATCCGTGAATATTCCGGAATCTTGTGTATAATATTACACAGACACACGTCATATTTGTGTTTATTTATGCAAATTATTGTGTATTTAAACATGTTGACATTTTACTCATAATTACGGTTGCATAAGTTGACTTGAAATTATGGTTATTTTGGACACAACTTATAATTATTAATTATTTGTATTTTTCATGTTTTTACCAATTGTTCATCGGCTAATTAAAGTTTATCACGCCACACTGGGTTTTATATTTAATTGGGCCACGAACTAGGTTATGCTCACTGAGTCCGGGTCAGTACAGGCCATATGCAGAAAGAAAATTTACAGTAATTTCGGTATTTTGTTATTTATTACCATTGGGTCGATACCACTGCTGGTGGACTGTTAGTCCTCGAGAGTATTAACCAGCCCTGTAGTCCAGTACTTCGGTGCTGGCTCGAAAACCGATGTTTAGGAAACTCACAATATCTAAATAAAAAGATATGTTTAAAACTAACGGGCGTTCCCCTTATACAAAGCTCTGTCCTTAGCTGAGTTTTTCTTTCTATTTAGAACCTTTTGGTTAGTTGCTCTCTATCAGCCTTTTTACACCTTTCGAATTTTAGATTTTCATTGTTTTGATGTTATCTGCACTGATGAGACATAAATTGTCGAATTGCCAAGTGCAGAAGGTAATTTACAGTAACTTCGGTATTTTATTATTTATACAAATATATATGACATACAATAATAGTGTAAAAACCTGCTTGCCAGTTTAATTTCGAAGGTGGGCGATATTAAGGTCCTTTTCTAATAAATCGCCGAACGTCTTTAAATGCAAATATGTTTAAACCTTTTAAATATTTCATCTAGAACACAAATAATTGACCCATATATACACTCAAAAAAATATTACTTGCTTTTACTTAAAATAAAAAATTGTTTTACTTATTTTAAGTAAAATAATAAGTAAAAAAGTTTGTCAAAAATTGAGTAATTGCAAGTAGTTGCTAGTAATTGCAAGTAATTTGTAAGTAATCTATAGGTAAGTAAACTTATTTGCATCTTGAGTAATTTCCACTGGTGATTCTAATATCAAATTAAGTAATATCACTGGTAATTCTTGTACCAAGTTAGGTAATTTCTACTGGTAATTCTTTTATCAAGTTAAACATTACTGGTAATTCTTTTACCAAGTAAAGTAATTTCTACTGGTAATTCTTTTATCAAGTTAAGTATTACTGGTTATTCTTTTACCAAGTTAAGTAATTTCTACTGTTAATTCTTTTATCAAATTAAGTAATTTCTACTGGTAATTCTTTTACCAAGTTATTTGTTTTATCTAAAAATTAGCATTTACTAGTATTTTGTAATCATAAGTAGCATTTGTACTTGATTTAAGTAAAAGAATAATTAGTTAAGCAATATATACTAAAATAACTAGTTGGTAGTGATATTTTAATATTATATAATTCTTTTAGAGGATGCAAGTAAATAATGCACTAAAATTCTATGTAATATTATCAAAACAATTACTTTAATAAAGTAATTTCAAATTATGACTTAAAATTGTTCAGATTTTGTTAGAAAATAATTAAAGAGATAAAGAATCGTTACTTGAATGAAATAACTGCAAGTATTATCTAAAAAAATGTTTTACTTGGATTCTATAAAAATTATTGCTCAAATAAATGAATAACAGGTAACTTTAATCTTCAGTACTACTTAAAATTTTATTACTTAAATTCAAAATTTCTGTGAAAAATTTCTTAAAATTCACTTCCTCGGTACTCCAATAACAAATTCTGAGCAATTAAATATATGAAACAGTTTTTTTGTTTTAAATGATATATAAATTAGGAGCGAAACAACCCAGGACAAACGGGATTAAGTGGGAATGCATCAAGGGTGGAAGGGGTTAGAAGCGAAACGACAGATTCGACGCAAAATGACCCAGATTCGAGAAGAACAAATGCTGATCACATAAACTGTCCAAGGGTCAGGTGATTAGGGTCTACTCCAACTTAATTGGCAAGACCATGGCAAGACCATGAGACTGTGACCATGCTGTCTCGAGTTATTTTTCAAATGGTTGAACAGTGGTATGAACGTAAACTGTGTTGTGCAACAATTAACTGACAATTAATTGTAATAAATCATTGCAACATCTTAATATCGCAATTATTTTTACATTCAATTACCAAATTAAAACATAATAGAGCTACAATACAGTCATCCTCCATTGTTATCCTTTTGGCCCCACAACCTCAAATAAGAGGTTGACGCTGATTGGATAAGAAACAGCTACTTAAGTATAATCAATCAATCAAAAACATTGGCGTATATAAAACTTTTAGATAATTAAAAATAACCTGGTCATAGATAAAAACAAACCATGACTGTGAAATAAACAAACAGATAGGAAAAATGAAAGGATATGGAGTGAATGGACATGTGACAAAAACGCACACGATACATAGAAAACTCCAGTTTATCAAGAACAGGGCTTTTATTCCTGTCTACATCTTGACATCTTGCCTATCTTTGAGGGAAGTGCAGTTGCATATTTCTAATAAAAGGAATATTAGGTTATTATTTTAATTCAAATGATTTTTAATTGATTTTTACTCAAAAGATTACATAGTAATTATTTAAAATTAAACAATCATTTAAGTAATTTTTTTACTTCAAAGGTTTGCTTTTTTTATATAAGTAAAAAAAATACTTTTATATGTCTACGTCATGTTCATAGTAAAAGTATTACTAAGTAATATGTATGACTTGAGTAATCTTTTTCACAAAAAACAATACCTTTCAGTAATTAATTTACTTACTGATGTTGTCTTTTAAAATTTGAGTTAATCATAAGTAATTGTTAGTAATAGTAAGTAGTTGCCTAGTAATTTCTAGTAATTAGATAGTAAAACAAATACGTATTTTAAGTAATATTTAATTTCTAAGTATTTTATTATTTTGAGTGATATATTCATTTATCATTCATTTTGAATGTAAAATTCAGGATTGTATTTGTAATGTAAAATTCTCTGAAATATAAATTTAAACAAGGGAGACAATTTAAAAATTATTTTACAATGAAATAAATTTGAAAAATTAAATAAGATAATAAGTCTCATTTACCCCCCCCCCCCTTTTTTTTTGTTATATGAAAGTTCTAGCAAAGGCTAGCAATGTACAAAATCAATCAAAATTCTATCAGGTATAAGGTAACCTTTTTATAATCTGAGGACAATATTTTCTCTAACATTTCTACTCAAAATTTCTATTTTCGGTGAAGGATTGTGAGCTTATATGGCCCTTGAACCCAAATTTTTATATTTTTGGGGTGTCGTCTTTTGAAGATTCATTTTGCAATTTATCGAACATTTCTGATGGAATTTTCCAACCACCTAAAATTTAAAGATTTTTGACATTTTGTTCATACAAAAATATAACAATGATACGAACGGGAAATATCTGGAAACCGATGTATTATCCCCTTGAAAGCTTCATTTAAGATATACATATCTTGGTCTGATGGCGTTTTTGTTATTATAAGTTGATAATGTGTTACCATTACAGTATACAGATAAGATAGCTTAATATATGTGACAATTTTAAATCGTCATGGACTCCGTAAAGATTACATGTGATGAATTTGGGAAAACAAACGATGGAATAACAATTAAAAGGTAAATACAAGTATTATTATTTCTCTATTTCAACGTTCAGGGACAAAGGGATTGTTAAATGAAAATAATATACATGGTAAAATGAGCTGCAAAATAAAAACGTATATTTCCGTTTTCAAACAGTGAGGATTAACATCATTTTAAAGCTATTGACATTAGAAATCGAAGTAATCGGATACAAAATTCATATACTTATTTTGCATAGTACTGTAATGATTTTGAAGACCCATGCATAAGACAAGAATTTATTTATTTTATGCGTATTATTGACCAGTTTCGGATGACACAGACCTTTTTCTTGTTTGAATAAAACAAACACATATATTTTTGAGGTATATATTCCATTTATTTTTTTGCAAATTCTTGAAACTTGTGAAAACCAGATTTAATTTGGGATTTTACTTATTCATTTACCCAATTCAGTTTTAAACATCTTTGAGTTTATGGTCTTCCAAACGTTTAGATTTTATCTGCACTGAAGAGGCATAAGTTGTCGAAATGCGCACATGCAGAATTTTAATTTACAGTAACTTCGGTATTTAGTCATTTGTTACCACTGGGTCGATGCCAGTGCTGCTGGACTGTTAGTCCCCGAGGGTATTCACCAGCCCAGTAGTCAGTACTTCGGTGTTGACCCGAAAGCCGATTCTATTTTGAACCTTACAATATCTAAATTTTTGTAAATTTTGTTGAAAACTAAGGAGTATTTCCCTCATGCAAAGCTCTGTCCTTAGCTGATTTTGGCTTTACATTTAGATCATATTGGTAATTTGTTCTCTATCAGTTTTAAACATCTTTGAGTTTATGGTCTTCCGAACGTTTAGATTTTTTCTGCACTGAAGAGACATAAGTTGTCAAAATGCGCATATGCAGAATTTTAATTTACCGTAACTTCGGTATTTAGTCATAGCCTAGAAATATATTTGGTGAAATTAGCGTCAATCGATAATTAAACTTCAAAAATAATAGGAACAATTACACCAAGGGTCTATAAACACCCTTTTTTACCAAAACGGTAGTGCATGCATCACTGCAATTGCTCTTTTCGTGCGTACTTACAGTAGATATGTTTAAGATGGCAAAACGTATTCCTATATCTTTAAATAACTAAATACCGAGGTTACTGTGAATCTACTTTCTGCATATGCGCATTTGACAACTTTTGTCTCTTCAGTGCAGATACAATCTTTATGTTTAAAATGACTTTTTATACTTCATTTTTCAGATATACATTATCGAACGAAAACAATGTTACCGTAAGAATAATAAATTTTGGAGCTACAGTGACGGACATACTAGTTCCTGATAAGGACGGCAAGGTTACAGACATTAATTTAGGTTTTGAGGATGTTAAAGGTATTATGCACAAAATGTAACATACATTAGTTAGGAACGGAGGTAGTAAAGGTTTTCATATGAATAACGACAAAATTTCTGTAATGTTACGGATATCAGAATTGGTTTTAGGCACTAAAGGTCAGGTTTACAAATTGTGTCGAATTTAAAGTAGAAAAAAAATAAAAGTTTGCATGTGTGAAGTAATATTTTTCATTTGACAATGACTATATTTTTAATGTTAAAAATCTTTCTAAACAACACTTAGCGTTGTTCCATTGCTTTGATTTGGATTCTAAAAAATTCTAAAGATCTTCTCCAACAGCTCTCCTCTGGCAGACTTACACATTACCACAGCTTAAAAACCTTTTGATTGTTCTACTCTTTATACTACCCTGTAACACAATAAATTGAAAACAGTAATTTCGGATTTGATACATCAAGGTTTCTGCACTTAAAACGGAGAACGCAGATACACATATTTAGTAGTAGGGAAAGACAAAACATATTTTGTAAAGAACCACACTAAATCAAACATGAAGTACACTGAGAATGACGTAATCAAGATGTTGGAATTTTTAATAGATAATATTTTTTTTTTCGAATTTGGAAGCCGAGTTTTTCAACATACAATCAGGATTCCCATGGGAACTAACTGCGCCCCACTTTTAGCTGATCTCTTCCTTTTTTTGTATGAGGCGAACTTTTTCCAAGGGCTTACACAGAAAAAACAAAAACATTTAGCCAAGTCCTTTAATTTCAGCTTCCGCTACATAGACGATGTAATTTCTCGTGATAATCCAAATTTCAAGGAATATTTACACCAGAACTTTTCCAATGAGCTTGAAATTAAAGAGACTACTGATTAATGGAGTTATCACAGTTTCAACAGATACTAGAACGGAGAACAAAAAAGCACATCGCGATTTGCGACACTCCCGACTGGAAAGTAAGAAAGCTCAAGAAAACTGTTCGTAGTAATCTCTGTAACATACAATCTCCACGGAAGCTTCAACACCATCAACATAGTAAGTTTTACGTTCAACTACCAACAACAAAGTCTGTGTTTTTGTCCTCAATGAAGAATGATCCAGCTGCTGAGTTGTTGCGTTGTTATCATTATCACCATCACTTATTTCAGTTACCTCTATATCACCATTTTTATTATGATTATTCACGTTACAATTACTTTTCTCTTTTTCGGTATCTTCTGATTGACAGTTATTACTTTCATTATCTATGTTGTCAGTAGTATCATTACCATCATAATCTTGAGTTCCCTCCGAAGACATATTGTCCTTAACTTTAGTGACGTCACTTTTCAAGTCGTTGTTATCAACAATATCACCGCCATCACAATCTAGAACTCCTTTCGACGACGCATGACCCTCTTCCTCAGTTATGTCACTTAAATACACATCTACATAAAATTCTTTTTCTAGAGTTGCTGACTCATCCAACTCATCCAGCTCTTGCATCATGTCAAAAACTGTATCATCGTCTGAAATGTCTTCATAATCATCATCACCTCTCCTATCTTTTGAAATCCGAAGAGCAGCTCTAATGGCATCTGCTCTTTCGTAATCGTGAATTTTCTGTAGATGAATGCTCATGTATTCTCTTCTAATAAATGTTCTATCACAGCCATCTTCAAGACATTTGAACTTTTCATAATGTGGATCATGTTTCTCTCTAAGGTGGCGTAGCAGATTGTTCCTGTACTTATACACTTTGTTACATGTATAACATAGGTACAACATGGTCACTGCTTTCGTTCGGAATGACAATTTTTAGCCCAGTGTCTCTTTTTATAAAGACAGGTTTTGAAAATTTCATGAACTGCACATGCAAATTGAAGCTCCGTTGAAAAACGAGTGCACCGTTGAAATTTAAATCAAACGCTCCGTTTGGATATATACTCTGTTAGATATAGATTTAGGTGAACATTAATAACCTCAGACATTTACACGGGAACTTTATAGTTGTCAGATATATTCAAAAAAAGATATACTAGGTGAATACAAATTATCACAGGTATTTAACTGTTATCGTTTATAATTTCAACACACAAATTGTATATAATACACGAAAACAATAAATTGATACCACTAACTGTAAAACTCTTTAATTTTTTTTGTTTCGCCTTTTCTGCACACATTCTTTTCGATGATTTTGTTTAAATACATGGTTTGTCAAAGGATTCAGTTGTCTCCGTTTTACATGAATCATCAACTCCACATTCGAACGGATAGAACAAATTTAATGGTCTACCAACAATTTTTACCTGATGCTAGGTGAACCTTTACTGATCTTATCTCCTTATAACTACTTGGAATTAAAGTAACTATTTTTCCCAATTTCCATAAACCTCTTGGAATGTCATCTTTAAGAATTATGACATTTCAAACTTTAGGCGTAAACTGTGATTGAACTCGTCCATGTTTCAATGATGTCTGTGTCCGTTATCGGAGGCTAAATAGATAATCTTCTTGCCACTTCTTCGTAAATGAATCTAGCAACCTTTATCCCTTTTTCAAAATCTTTAGGAGCTTATCACTGTTGCTAGTAATTGGTATGAATGTAGGATCACACAAATCATATTCAATTTCAGGAACACCAGTTCTGGGATTAAGGGATAAAAACTTACTTGGAGTCAAAGTTATTCTAGAATTAATATCATCTCCAACTTACTCAAGAGGATGCGAATTCACAATTGCTTCTATTTCCTTGATTGTAGTTTGCAACTGTACATCAGATGGTAACTTTCTATTTAAGGTTTTTCTTAATGAGCGTTTCATAAGACCAACCAATCGCTCATAGAAACCTCCCATCCATGGTGTTAATTCCCTAATGAATTTTCAATGAATAGCAGAATTTGAAATATAATTTTGTATTTCTTCACTTCTGATTACTTGTTTCCATACTGAATTTACAATTTCACCTCCAAGTTTAAACTATGTGGCCTTATCAGTGATTATTTGCGTTGGAGTACCTCTGGGTGCTAAAAATCTTCGCAATCCATATAGAAACTCCTCAGTAGTTATATCTTGTAGAAATTCTAAATGTACCGCACGTGTTACAGTACAAGTGAAAAGGCATATCCACCTTTTTCTAGTTTCTCCACAGTATTTAACTAAAAGTGGGCCTAAATAGTATAAGACAGTCCCAGAAAACGGAATAGCTTGTGACACTCTTGATTTCGGAAATGGAGCCATCACAGGCATTTTGTATGGTCCTCCTTCATATCGTCTGCACATTCGGCAATAACGAAGTACCTTCCGTCCAGCAGCACGTCCTTGAAGTATCCAGTAATTGTACCTGATCTGAGATAAGGTCTGTGAAACTCAACAATGAAGTTGTGTACGATGAACTTGTTGTATGAGAAGATCGGTGAACCCTCCCCTCTAGGAAGAAGGATAGGAAATTTAACTGCCTCTGAAAGATCTGTATGTTCCAATCTTCCGTTGCATCTCAGAATACCATCTTCCCCGATCAAAATACCAAGAAGACGTTGCATATTGTCCAGTTTGTTGGACATAATAGCACTGAAAACATCAGATAAATGTTTTTGTTTTTTTTTGTACACTTTTACACCATAATATTGTTGCAATACTATACTTCTATACTAGTCAGTTAATTTCTTGATTCTGTCTTGGATTTTCTCAAGCGGTTTATAAAACGACTAACCCATGCTGTAACTCGTATTTATCTAAAAAATGAGGAAAAATTATCAATTCGTATTCCATAAGGTGTCTTTTCAGTTGTTTTAATGGCACTAGCACTTCAACTTAAATGAGAACTTTCTTTTTCAGCCTTTTTAATTTCTGATAGAAACCTTTTGTTCAGTTTCGTCCTCGCTACTCAGGTACATTTTCAACAATTCTTCATCACACTTTAACCACACTGGACCATGCAACCACAATATGTTGTCTGTAAGTTTCTTTGTTGTGGTACCCCTAGTCGCAACATCAACAGGGTTTTCATGTGTTGCAATATATTCGAATGTCATCTCTCTTTTTAATCTCTAACACCCTATTCCTAACGAACACAGTTAAATCCTTTGTGGTGGAAATCCACTTTAACACTCATTGTGAATCTGTCCATAGAATCTTCCTCTCAATCGGTAAATACAGTTCACTTTCAACGAATCTTATACTTCTAACTCCTATAAGAACTGGCATTAATTCTAGTCTTGGTATGGTAATCTTTTTAACTGGGGCAAGTCTGGTTTTTGAAAACACAAGATTACTCTTCGAAACACCATCACTAACTTCATGGAGATAAACAGCAGCAGCACACGCACTAGCTGAAGAGTCACAAAAACACAGTAATTTACACTTTCTTTTCTTCGTCAAGCAATCAGTTCCAATATATCTTGGAATCGAACACTCCGTAATCTTCATTAATTCTGAATATATGATATTCCATCTCATATAATCTTCTTGATCCAGCTCATCGTCCCATCTTAAGTGTTTCTTCCATAAATCTTGAATTAACACCTTTCACAAAAGACAACAAAAGGGTATAAATCAGCACAAAGGACACGAAACTATGTTCTTTGTATATAAATATTTATATTTTTACCCCAAAAAAAATATTTTGGATTTTATTTCTAGTACGTTTTTAATCCATTTTATCATACGTTTTAGCATTCGATTCCTTTCGGGTAAAGACACGTATGATACCACATCGTATTTGAAATAAAATTTTTGCATAGAGATGCAGTCTTAAAAAATGCGAATTTAAGATTATCATTTATTCAAAAATTTTTATAATGTTGAATTTGAAATTATTATTTTCATTATCAATATGATTTTCCAACAAATTGGTTGCCAATTCAAATTATTTATTTCGGGTGTTATAACATTATATTAGTCCCAGGTGTTATGGATATCGAACGCGATACACAAGTGGTACTTTTTAACAATACCACTAAGTTAAATTTATTAAGCATAATATATGTAGTTTTTTTGCATAAAAAGTGAGAAATATGTATTAAGTTCAGGTATCAATTTGATATATTTTATCGTTCAGGTAAACACAAAATCTAACCCACTTATGTCAGAAATATTCATCAAAAAGGAGAAAAAAAAACATTATTGTTGTAAAAAAAAAATTAATAATTTAATAGTTTCCTCACCGTTCATTGAAGATCTTATGGTGGCTTTGAGTTGTTATTGCTCCCCTTAGGGTCGTTGTCTCTTTGACACATTTCCCGTTTCCCTTCTTTTTCTTATTAGAATATAATGTCATGTCCTTTGTGCAAGGAGGTCCTTTGCGGTGTTTTTAGAGACCGCAAGATATATATAGTCCGCGATTTGCGTTGTCATTTTTATTTTCGGGACATTGGATTCATTTCTTTGGATTTGATTATTTTTTTCTTCATGTTTGTGATTCCATGATTAGACTCCCTCCTACCAAACCTCTTTAACCATAATAGACGTCTTTGAAACTTGAACTTGAAACTCAAACGATTTTATTTAGATACTGACATGGTAGCATGGAGGACTATGAACGAAAAATGTACTGTCCCAGAGACAATACACGCCAGACTTCCTGACTGTCCATAACAGGATTGTAATTTTATAGTTCTTTATGTACCGCATATTTCCGTGCATACATTTTTGAGCAGAAAACTCGGATATATTGTTTCCTGTATCTTTCATTTCATCAAAGATAAATAATAAATTGATTGATTTAAAGGAAATAAAAATCCAAAATGTTATCACATATCCGAAAATGACGTGTGCCTTTATTTTTTCAGCTCTGTTTATATCCATTGTATATAAATTAACTGTTTTATCCCATTGTGAGCCTCAGTTATGTTACCGAGTTACCAATGCAATATACAACATACAATATGCATGTATCAATGTACATGTATCAATCACATGCATCACGCTTACCTAGCCAGTAAGAATGTATCACACCACGCTTCGTCACGTGCCGGGTAACATTCAGTCTTTCAATCTTCCCATATCAATTTTAACTTAAGTTAAAATATCCTTCACATTTTATTGAAAATGTGCAATAAATAGACGAATTTCATATTTACGGGATGACTGCTAATTTAGCATGTTTTTCAAAGGGACGTCACTCGCTAACAACCGACATTCTGGTTTTCGGTTTCATTAGGGAAAGGACGGTCAGTAAATATTTTCTCTGGCAACGGTTACGATTTTCACTGTGGTAAGTACCCGAATAGCTTGAAATAATTTATTTAAAGACAATCGAGATATTACCCCTAGTCCAGTGATAGATATCTATGTATTGCTGTCCTTTATTACAATGGAACCGTAAACCTGACTGTCGGGTCAGTAGGTTACTTTCCTTTGTTGAAAACGTTATAAAAACGGAGCCAATGTCGGGATAAGAAATAAACATGAAAGTGGTCTATTGCATCTTCATCAGCAAAACAGCAGATTAAGCATGAGGATTACCGGCCGCACAAATTACATCTATTATACATTGAGTGTATATACCTAGTCTGACTTGCATATTTCATAAAAAATTAGAGTTAATTAAAAATGTGTATTAGAATGAAACTGCAATCTAATAATCCTACTGCTTTCTTACATTATAGCGGAAATGTTCTATAAAAGTGAAGCTTTGCAGACAGACGGGCACTTTGATTGTGAATTCTACAAAAATAAAATATATTACGTCACATTCGACAAAAGTTTAGTTGTCTCATCCACGTTCAAACATTTAAGATTGACTTTAGTTAAAATCCTGTATTTATGGTGTATAACATTTTTTTGGATAGAAATCATATCTCTTTTTATTGAAAGTTAGATAAATGTGTATTCACTACTTGTTGTCTTGGAGTAAAGCCCCTAACGTTACAGAATTTTGGAAGCTTATTTACGAGTCTTGCTGCATCGATCTGTATTTCATTGTCAGATCAAGAAAAGAGAGGTTCTTTTCTGGAAATTTATTTAATTTTATGCCAAATATACACGCACATATTGAGAAAAAAGGCAGGGTTTAGGGTTCCACTCATAGAGCTGTGAGCTCCCCTCGCCGGGCTCTGGGTCCCTTTACTGTGCTCTGGGCTCTCATAGTGCTGTGGAGCTTGTGGAACATGAAAGTGTGGTATATTTTCTTATTTTTGGATGTGTAAGTGCCATGGACCACTGTACACTTGATTTTCAACAAGATTTGAGTATATTTTGAAAAAAAGTCCAGCATAGGAAAAAAATTCACGACTCAATTACCAAACTTCTTTGAAATACAATGCACAATGAATAAAAGATGTGTCAATCACATCAAAGAATATAACATATAATTTGTTCTATACCAGAGGCAATTTAAAGTTATTCGGGGAAATTCTAATATTTTCGAAAAAAAGCTCAATATATAAATGCCGAAATTTTGATATATTTGCTTCTCTCTGCACTGGCACGGTTTAGTCGATATCTTCCCGAAAAAGACACATTACAACAAAAAATTTAACAGCAAATATCAATGACAGAATACAAGAACTCAATTTGAAGTGACATTTGATGAAAATAAACAATTTGTACGAGATTTTCATGAAAATAGATAATTTTTCTAGGCAAATTTTGATAAGTATCTTTTTGAGGCACATACTTTTGTGTTTCTTGTGTAGTTATTCCATTTAATGCGTTTTTTCCATAGATGTATGAGTTGTGGCTTAGATGTTTTATTTTACGGTCTTCTCGAACTGTTCGTTTAATATGTTCACTCGTGTATAACAGAACAGATTAATAAATCAAACGCTGGCGTGATGTCAGTCTTACTTTATGGCATTTTAATATAAGGATTATTACATGACGACAAAGGTAGGTCTTTTGTTAACATTTTTACAAGGCTATGAAAATTTATCACAAGTTTAGTTGTCTATAGTCAACAGTAATATAACAGATAGCTTCATTCTGTATGGGTTTTGAGGGTGTGTGTTTACACTTTTCATAGATATTCTGGAGGGAATTTTTATAACTTATTTTACAGAAACTCATAAAATATAGCTGTATTGCAATACGGAACCCTCGAGATAAGGACTGTTTGTAGTTGATGGCACTGGCGTATTCAGCCTTTGAAAAGGTGGGTTCAAATGGGGCTCCATAAAAAGGGGGACTGAAATCAATTTTGCTAGATTTAATCGAATTTTGCCAAAATTCTGCGTGAATTTTTTTCCAGAAAAAAAGGTACCTCATCTTCCCCAACTGGATTCACCAATGCAAAGGCATTAAATAAGTACCTCAATACCAGTTTTGAGTGTTACAACTATATGTTTGACCTATTAAATAAAAATATGCCGACATGCATCCTTAAAAATATGTAAAGATTAATACCCTTACAGTATACCATACTAGGAACATTTGCGAAATGACATGTTTTAAGTATTTTTAACGAAAAAATCATATCATCCGAGTAGCATTGTAAAATAAATCACCTTTTGCTCATCATTGATAATGCACAAATAGGGGGGACTGGAGTAAATCGGGTGTAAATATATCCGTGTGT